>NTHP01000187.1:358053-379049 GCA_003416845.1 Oplegnathus fasciatus
CACACACACACACACACACACACACACAACCTGGTACAGAGTCAGAACCAGAACTGCACTCAAGTCAGAATTGCAGCTCTTTGTAGCCATTCTTTATTTATCACACTGTCCTTCGGTCCAAACATTTGTTTTGCTTTTAAAGTTTCAACACACTGTATTTGATAAATTACAGTGACATTTTATATTTTGAACATGCTTTTATCCCATTCAGTTTTTATTTCATTTTTTTTTCAAATTACAGTCGATTTTTTTTTCTTTTCCTGGTTACATTTGTAGCTGTTGCACAGTCAAGCCTGCGTGGAAGCAGCTGGTGATGCAATTTTTAGGTATATGCTCAAAAATGTACACAGAAGGCTACAGAATTCATCAGGCGCTATTTTCTCTGTGCTTCAAGAGGATTATTTAATTTATTCGCCTGCTGTTCCACATTAATTCTATGGGGAAACATAATCAATTAACATCTAGAGGTATTAGCTGAAGCCAGAAACAAGTAAAGAAGTGAGATTCGTGCCCTGACGTTGGTGGTGTACAGGCTCGCGTCTGCATGTGTTTGGACAGCGTTTGCTGTAGTGAATTAGTGTTAAGTTGGGGAGAGTGCCACTTGAGATAAGACCAGTGCAGTCTACATGTCTCACGGGGGGCTCATGGGGAAAGGCGACACACACACACACACACACACACACACACACACACACACACACACACATTACCCAGAGATTATTATACACAAACCGTACACAGACATGCACGTGCAGGCTCATGTCATCATGTTAACATGTTCATGCTCATGCACACAGACTAAAAATAGCCCGCAAGAAACTCACAGTTTGTCCTTTGACATGAAACGCTTAATTTAGTGTTTTGTCGAACTGGCAACATCATGATTTGCATCTTAACTACTAGGCCGGCAGGACACCTGCGTGTTTAGTTTATCAGGCAGTTAGTGAAACTTGTTTGTAACCAGATGTTCACAGGCTAAATCTCTATGTAGACAGAAAGTGAGCGCACCCTTACTTGTGAGTGTTTGAGCAGACACAACAATGTTGGGTTCAGTGGCCCTACTGGTAACATCAAAGAGTGAGACTGTAAATTATGTGAGGTAATCAATGTTTCTATTGATATATGGAAATAAATAACATTATTAAATGAAATATTTTTGTGATGTTTCAAACGTCAAATCAGTTACCTCTCTGCATGCAACTGTCAAACAAGATTTGTTATTATTCTGCTTTTATTGTGTAGACACGTGAGCACCAAGCAGCAGAAAGTAAAGGTGTTACTACAGCATTACTAATTGCATACAGTAAAGCAACTTCAAACATTGGTCTAATTGGTGGTCTTGTTATGTAGTTGGGTACGCCTATATCACAAATTAAATCAGCTCCTTTAACACGTAACCCATTAAAATGTCATGGTTGAATGTTTAGTTATGATGATTTCAAGCTATAGGTCGTGACATTGTAAAATCTGGATTGTGGCTTTGTGTACACTGTAGAGGTGAATTTACATGCACACACACACACACATACACACGTGCATGCACAGTCTCCAGATGCCCTGAGGCCCCTTGGGCAGATGGACTTCCCAGACAAGCCCGCCTACACACATTGCAGTATGCACTGTGATATTTGTTATACAAGCATATTAGACACATTGCATGCGCACACACACACACACACACACACACACACACACACACACACACACACACCTGCATTTGTGTGAGTCTGTTCTGAGAAACATGAAAAGTAAGATGACCAGAGACCATGACCTCACCATAAACAGCGGGGGCGGATATCGTTGTCGTTGCTGTTGTGCTGTGACGTGGGTGTTATGTGCTACAGCTCTGGTTTGATTTCTTCAAAGTGACAGAGCTCAGAACAAGTTGTTGTTTTCACGGCGCCGGCAGACAGTGGTCTTCAGAGGTTGTGAAGTATTTGGACAGGATGACAAAATGAGACAGTCACCTTTTTTTATGGACATCTTCTAGTGGGCACTGAAAGAGTTGTGCATACAAAAACTCATAAAAACGTCATGAGAGTTTGATAGAAACCACTGGTTGACTGGTTATCTGACGTTTCAACGGAGAACAGTCGAACAGGGGCGCACAGTGTGTTTGGATTTGTGTCTCACTCTATAGATCTCTATCACTCACACAAAACCACACACAAAAACTATAAAGAGGCTTCTGTGGGGATCCTGCTACAGTAGAATATGTTATAGCAAACAAACAGAAGCGAGAGCGAGATTTTTCTGTGTGGCTGTGCAGAGCCGTGGTGGCTGACATGGCCCGTACTAAATCTCCCATTGGGCGACTGTATAGCATCAGAACAACTATTCTGGCATTGCTATCACTGATGACTGCCACCAGCACCATCCCTCATTGTCCCTGTGAAGTTGAACCCGCTTTCTTCTGGTTTCCTATTTGAGTATGTGGATATGTGTGTGTGTGTGTTTAGGAGGGTGTGTTGAGCACATGATAGGTTAACAGCTGGGATGACTTGGCTGATGTAGTAGGAAAGGTTCAGGCTGGGGAACAGCTGCGAGTGAACAAGATCCGTCCGGTGTCAGACCACAAGACTTGGAAAATGTTTTTCAGTTCATATTCTGCATAGTGAGCTACAGTGACAATGATGCACGCACTGCACTTGTACTTGGTTTGTTCTATGAGACAGGAAGGAAGTTCTACGAAACATTTAACCTTTGGTAGCTTCATGACTTGGCAACTGCTGCAGAAGGGGTCATTTGATAAAACTGCAAAAACAAAAATCACTGCATAATCTCTATTTGTGGTTAAGTCAAACTTTCAAATACAGCATGAATCTATTTATGCAGCTTTCTGGGTCAAATTAACAGCATTTCTGGGTTGTTTTGCTTGAAATCAGCCAATTTTCCACATTACAATAAATGTAATTTTGTCAAATGTATGAGGGATTAGCATCTTCATTAATAAAAGAGTTTTGTGAAAGACTGGTATGGGTAGTGAAATTTAAATAGAATTAGTGACGATTGAATTACAAGTTACTGCACATACAAGGAGCACATGAGGATGGGACAAGAAAAAGTTTGTCTGATTGGTAAGCTCTCCTGTCACTTAAGTTCATAAGAACCACTGTCTCGGACAGTGACTATTGTTCTGGAATAACCTTATTTGTTCCAGTTCAGCTCGTCTCAGAGCCAAGACTGGAAGACACAACTTGGTCCTCTCTTTTTTAAGGTCTCTTGCTGTGGTTCCCATCACAAAGAGTAACAAATGCCTGGATGTTTTCCCGATTTGACACAAGCAAAACAACTAAAGGATGTGTGTGTGTGTGTGTGTGTGGATTTTGTCCCTCTTAAAATGCATCATCAGGAAACTGAGCCATCAAACACTAATCCCATATTTTTGATGATTCAGATAGCGTTGGCGTTAGCTGTTCCTAAATCTCCTCTCTCTGAATGCCTGGCTTTGAATCCTTTATGTAATCCTGCATCAAGGCCAAGCTAGTTGGGACCGTTGGGTCAATTGGAATTGACAGTGTGTTCATCACTTGTTAATACAGCAGAAGGGTTAGCCATAATACAAGTGTAATCCTTTTCTTTGATAGTGTATTTTTTATTGTATTCACTTATGTGGCAATGTAAGGAGCTATTGTTCGATCCTCTCGCTCTTGTTCTCGTTTTTATTTGGGCCAGTCCTCTTTGTTCCCGTCTTCTCCTCTGGACATTTTTACCTGATTGAGTTTAACCTCCACATCAGTGAGACACAGACAGGAACATTATATAGATAAAGTAATGAACATGATGAGGACATAATTAAAACATTTACAAAGCATCATGTAAAGCATTTAAAAGTCATGGGTTGCATGTAACTCTCCAGTACTTAACCTTGATTACTTTCTATTTGCTGTGAGCAGATTTCCTCATAAATAAACGTAATCAATAACTACAAATTGGTAACATGTGCTACAGTGTTTTAACACAGCATGTTAATCCGCAAGGACATATGGAACAATGCTCACTGTAACTCGTAGCAACAGAGTCACAAGACAATAATTATAAAATTTTACAAAAACACATTTTCTGCCATCTAAACGTTCATATTTAAGGGCTGGTTGAACACTAGAAACAACTGGAGAACAATTTAGCTTCATTACTATTTCAACATTGTAATTCCGGACTGTTCTACCGCTTCCCAAGCTTCATAAAGTCAGTGTCTATTTAATGCTATAGAGTTTATCAAGAGTTTTATTGGTTATTAGTGGTTCATCAAGGGTTTTTATTGTCTTTATTATTGTTTTTATTATGATTAGAATCTATATTCATATGGCAGCAAAGATAAATTACAATCCTCCAGTCAATGAGCCATGAAATGATAAAAAGTTTGGAGAACATCTTTACACGAGCACAGAAACCAATCCACGCAAACACGTTCAAAGACTCACCACTAATGTAATAAGTTCCAGGCTTAGTCATTACAACAAGTTTAAAGTTCCCATAAAAGGTTAGACACAACAGCAAAATGGGTATTTGTAGAAACCTGAAAAAGAATTATAACCTATTTACTAATTAAAAGTGTTTGGGAACCACAATTATAATGACTTAATAGCTCAATACTCAAAATCAACAACAATTATGCTTTTTTTAAAGTAACTAAACTAATTAAACTAAACAAATTTCATCACGAGGTTGGTGTTACTGAATAATGCATCCCCTGTATGATTCTAATCTCAATCAATTAAAAAATGCATCTTAATGTCATGGGAATTTAAATAAATTCGAAGTGAAAGAATCCAATCAAACTATGTTAAACAGTTGCAGAACAAATGTAATCTAGGTGCTGCTTTTATTGCCCATTTCAACTTAAAATTCAGCCATCTCTCATTTCTCTCCTTCCTGCCGTTTCTTTCTCTGTAAAATATTGATCTGTAATTAAAGACAGATTTTAAGACCGCAGCATTGTGTGATTGCTGCAAACATTCAGTAAAATCTCTGTGGCGCTGAGACTCACACTAACGGCGTTTTAAGGTCACCCTCCTTTTCTCTGCTCCACCTCTTACTGCTGTTCTTAAAAACTGTGCACATGCCTTCACTCCTCCTCTTTCCTTCTCCGCCCCCTCTCCCTCTGCTACCTTTCCTCCGCTAACAAACAGGAAAGGCTGTAAATGTGCATTAAGAAACTGCAAGTGTGCGTGGTTTTGATGCCCATCTGGGATCTGATCTGGTTGGCAGAGGGCAGAGGAAGATGCTGCCCTCCATATCTGCTCTGCCAGGGACTGTGTTCTTGGCAGAGATGCTTGGATCAAGGAGGTTTTTTTGGTGAAGTAATTAATAAAGAGGCTTGTCACAACTTGTGAAGGCTCAGTGGTGATATGATCATATGGTGCTCACAACCATTACGTAGCTGCTCAAAACTTCAGATTGAATTTAGCGATTTAATGTTTGGGATTGCTGCATCTTTTGGGTCTCCATTGTTCTTTACCTCAATCTGATTTGAGCCCAACAGTGTTTTGTCAAATCAGACTGAGAATCTGGAAGTAGAAGATGTCGAGAGAGAGAGGGGGATGCTGTTGTATGTTTTAAAAAAGCAAAAGGTAGATCATTCAAGTTTTCAGTGTCTGACAGAGCTGAGGCGTTATCGAGCACAGAGCCAGGACCTGTCGACCCCACATTAACTTAAAGCGATGGATGGAAGTGGAATGGGCCAGTGCACTTAGTCAGCCGTGCGTTGAGACATCAGTAAATGCACTGAGGGTTGTGAGAGAACAGAAGGTTGGGGACGGTCACTGTAGCCCTGGGTAAATAGCCAGCAGAAAGAAAGTACAGTATACTGTTCCCATTATATAATACTGTTTATTCCGTACACATTTAACGTAGCACTCAGTGGGTTAAAATAACTGACTTGACAGTATTTCATGTGAACTATTGCTGCTAGTCCACAGCTCGTAAACTGTCGACAGATTGGCTTCTGATCAGATCTCTCTGTGTTTTGATTGATTTATATCTGATATGTTGCAGACAGTTATGCCGGGCATCATGATCCAGCAGCTCGGACTCTCCGTCTCTCTTGCTCTGAGCTGCAGGTCTCACACTGAGATTGCCTCCTGTTATGCAACTCGCTAGACGACAGCGTTCTGTTGGCAGAGAACATTTTCTGGGGTTTTTTTGTGTTGAGCATTTATGGCCACTCCTACCAAAGGGCCAATGAAGGACACATTTGTGACTTTTGCAAACTTTAAAGTGGTTTATATGTTACTGCAGTCAAGTTTTTATGGAAACTGTAAAGGTAAATTATTTTGCTCTCCACTGACTAAGGTCACATAATGTGAGCCGATATATTTGTATGCGGTCAAGTGTGCTTTCATAAAGGCAACAGCCAGTTTGATTCAATACATAAATCAACATCTCTCTAGTCTAATGTTGTTGATTTAATGACTCACAGTGCATTTATACCTTGGCTGAGAATTTAATTCAAGTCTGTATAGCTGTCTATATAGCTGTATATGGCATATGCTTTTTTCAGCATGAGGCAACGAATGTGTTGCTTGGAGCCAAATACACACTCAGCTGCTGCCGACTGTAATTTCACCGTTAATAAAACAGATCATATATATTCGGCTTTCTTTCTTGTAGGCTTGTGGTAACTTCTTTATTATTCTTTTACAAATAATAGTTGGTGGTCAAAGGAACAACTTAATTTCAGATTATTTGATTTCACATTCTGAATTGCTGAAGTTTGTTTTATTTTATTTTTTTAAATGTGGGACAATGCATAAAGCCGGTAACATTATTACAGTAGCCATTTTCAGGAGATGAAAATCAATTTAATTGTTGATAGGCTGCAAATTACAAAAGTTCTGTTTTAAAAGACTTAAAAACAAGATTAATATTACATTTTTTAAAATTACCCTAACCTGCTTTGAAGAAATGATTATGATGATTTTATGATGATTTTTATGTCGGCTGTCACTGTCTCAGTGTTTTGATAAATCTTTGCAAATTCAAGGTTGCAATCAACATTTGATACCAGTTGTCATAATAAAAATAGGTAATACTGAATGTAACCTATTGGGCAATATGTAAGTATTGTCTGAATCTTTGTACACAGTATGTATACACGTGGGTGGGGTCACATCACTTTGCACTGTTAACTGATCACACACTGTGAGACACACCAGTGAAATGAACCCTTGCTGCGTTTAGTTCACTAGTAATTCACTGATAATTCTGTGGAGGAGGTTGTCGACACTGTGCTAATCATCTTATGCATAAAAGAAGACAGATGTTTCCCATTAAAATCCTTGACTGGAGATGAACCGCACCTCATAAAACACGCTGTCAGCTGCCGGCAAACCATAGCGAGGCAGACAGGCAACATGTCCCTCCATCTTTGTAACCTTATTGTGTGACGTTTGACAGCAAGCACAGAGTCAACGTGAATAGAACACATATGAATCGTATGTGACTTTGGAGCGGATTTGACATGTGATATATTATAAGCTACTTGGTGTCACTTACTGCTCAGGCTTTGTTGATCCTATTACACTTGAACCTCCTCCCACAATGTTTCAGTATTCCCGATCTCAAAGGCCTAATGATCGGCAGGCAGTAGTGTATGCTCTACAATCCCATTTGCTCTTGTCAGCTGTTAATTGCCGTGAAAGGGATCCTTAGCATTAATCCGCCTTAGCACGACTGTGTGTTTGATCCCTGTCTGTTGACACGATATCCATGAAACATTTGAATCCATGATAGGGATGGAGGTTGTGTGCGTGACAATATTTGATTAGGTCATTTGTGTGTCTTTGTGTGTACACACTCATTTGCTCTACTGCAAGGGTTGTTGTCTTTATCAGCAGGACATACAGTACAGTATGGTCTTACACAATTTCTGTACAATTTTTAGAAGAAGAGCGAGAGAACGTTTAATTCTCCAGCAGTAGCCATCCACGGACACATGGATTGAATTGAAAAACTGCTTTGAAAAAGAAAAAAAATACTAAGGTGTGTCCCAGTGAACTGGACATTGAATTTGACCCTACAATATGCCAGAAATTAGTTGTGTTTTTCACAGTTTTTATGTTCATGAGTTTCTTTGTGCCTGCGTATTTGTGTGTGTTGTACTGTATCTGCTGTCACTCTGCCATCCAAAGCAGCTTACTGAAGAAATACTAAAAAAGTTTGAAAAACAGTGGAAATGTATCTGTTTGTGTGTGACAGAGAGAGTGAGTGAGTTTGGACCCAAATAGTCTTTTCATATTGATTTTTTCTCAACTTGGCATATTTTCAAGCCAACTGATGCATTCCAGGGGATTTAAACCTCCATTATAAAACTATTGGGTGGCAACAATAGTTTTCAGTGTGAAAAGGTGAAACAAGTTAGTTTTTTGTAAATTTGTGCTCAGTAGTCACTCTCTTAAATGGGACTTGTAAAGTGGGAGTAATTTTTAATGTAGGGGTATCATTTGAGTGAAACAAACAAGAAAGTGTTCAGGTGGAAATTAGACTAGAATTCCAAGTAAAATGTCCGACACAGAGTTCTAAATGTTAGATCCAGATTAGCTACAACTACTTGAACTTTTTCTTGTTATCTGTATTTTAACCGATAAAGGCCTCTAACAGTTATTCAGAGGACATGAGTTCAGAGGTGTAAAATCACTCTTTTGTGGATATATGCAATTTGTAATAAGGTGTAGTAGATACTGATGAAATTTAACAGCTCACAGGCGAAAAAGGTTAGAAACCACTGAAATCACATCACTTTTGTTCGTGCACAGTGTGAGAGGACTTAGCCTTTTGAAGATGTTAACTGACATTGTTTTTAGATGTGGTAGTGGATATTACAGTATAACACCGTTTTGAGTGCTTAATGGACTAAGTGTGCCCAGCCCATGAAGTGTTTTTGACCCCCTCTCACAACTGAGAGTGGCCCTCTAGCCTTACTTCCTGAAAACACAGATTAAACTGGAAGCCAATTCAGTTATTCTGTACGAAAATGGGAAATTTCATAGAGGGACGTTTCCCTTTTAACTAATATCACAGTGAACCTTTTTTTAAATCAGTGTGACATTCCACATTTCTAACCCACCCCCCACCCACCAACCACCACACACAAACATGCCCATAAACAGATGGTATACGACATACACTGTATCTCTGACTCATCAAGTGGGAGTCGCATGAGTGTGTGCATGGACTACTAACCCTGAGGCTAAGGAAGCTGTCAGAATGAGGTAAAAGGGACTCGCTGCAAGGCCGCTCTTTGATGCTGGATCAATACTTTTTTATATGAGCGCTGTATGTGTCTATCATTGGGCCTCCACCAACAGTTTTATCACATTCATCCGTGCAGA
The DNA here is from genome assembly GCA_003416845.1 of Oplegnathus fasciatus. NCBI lineage: Eukaryota > Metazoa > Chordata > Actinopteri > Centrarchiformes > Oplegnathidae > Oplegnathus > Oplegnathus fasciatus. Next base: position 367,386 of record NTHP01000187.1, read on the forward strand.
CATGCAGTATTGGCAGGCAGTAGTATTACACTTGCTCTCCCCCACCTGCTCATTCCCTTCCTCTGCAAGCATACCACACAGACACGCTTACTCACAAACACCAAACCAACCCAGCAAACTTCTGATGATGGAGCTTATACTGTACTGTATGTGACAGTCTGTCAGAGTAGAAGTGGCTCTACTCAATATGGCTCTGTGCCTCATGCCCGCAATTTCCCCTCATCATACAGCCTGCAGGTGCCTCAAAGCTCAGCTCCATACGTCTGAATATATCCCAGCTTCTGAAAAACACATCAAATCTGACCATAGGCTTAGCTTTAGTCATGATTTAAGTTGGGTACAATTCTTTTGCAATCATGTCTTAGTTCAGTGGACCTCCCCGTGTGTGTGTGGTTGGAGAAGAAGATGAAACCACTCCAGACGGCTTTTTTCTACATGAATAAATAGAATAAGATGGCAGACTGCCCTCAGAGGCAGATTCATAGCTTCTTTACATACTGCGTACTGGCGTAAATGAATTGCTTTTGTGCAGAGAGCATGGCTAGAGCCATGACCCTATTGTACTGCACTTGAGTAATTGCCAGCATTAGTGGAAATTGTTTCCCTGTGCTCTTTTATGCATCATGCCTTATTCATACTAATGGAATTAGACTCTGACATAAGTTTTATTACATTACCAATGGAGCATGCACAAATATATTTGAAAACAAAAATGTTACTTTACATTTTGTTACACTTTAATGGCACTATGTTATACAGTGTCATACAGCTAAACAGTCATCATGGAAGATGACAATGTAGGTATATTAAAGCCTTAACTAAGATGTGGTCATAGATACAGTGAGACCTAAAATTGAGGCTGCTGATTTCTTCTTTGCAGTTTCATGTTTATTTTTATTGTCATCATTCTCGTTATCTAGCGATTAATGTGTTGATAACAAAAGGCTACAATATTTGTCCCAAGCTATCATGTCACACTATAGAGCCTCTGTTTATAAGGAAAAGGCAAAGGAACAAAGAACAAGAGGGAGAAAGAGACAAAGAAAGAGAGAGAGTGAGAGAGAGCGAGTGACAAACAATGAGCTCAGAGGGATGAAAGAGCATGAATAAAAATGCAAGCTCATTCTGCGTTTCAAAGAAAACCTCAAGTTCAACTCCACTCACTTTCTCCGCTCCCTGCAAGGTGACTTACAACCAAAATAAAACTATTCTTTCTTGAGATGGAGCCACATTGAACCGAAGGCATCCCAGAAGACAATGTGCTAGATTCTGCTCCTTGTAAAACCACATTGAGGCCAGGCTATTTTCGAAACACAAACCTCAGGCTACAGACCTGTTTCTGTGCTTAATTCTGATTCTAATTTAGTGAGTATGCTATTCGTCAAGTCATGATGAACGTGTCCCACCCTCTTGATGGATATAAGCCATGAATTGAGTAAATTGTGCAGATTGCATCCCATATATGGAAGTGTAGTTCATTTCTCTGGACCTGACAGTGCTTCAGTTGATTACACACGTCCTTGAACCCCGTTTGAACATGAGGGAGGTGGCATTTGTGAGCCAGGGTGTCACTGATGATGCTTTGTCACATTAAGCCTGTTTTCCTATCCTACAGACGCGTTCACACTTGAACATAGGCACAGCACAGATAGTACATCTACCTTACTGTTGCCATAAAACCTGAACATGTCCTGTCATTCATAACGGGCCTTAAATAGATGAGCAACTAACCGAAGCAAGATACATCTCGCCCCCCTCCTTCTATTTGTATTCATTTCTCCTTACTATGAGATTTATTCCTGTCAAAGGGGCAAGGACATCTATTGCAGTCTGCTGAAGGTCCAGCGTGGCAACACCGGTGCCTGTAGATCACCGACTATCATGAACCTGGGTGACAGCTCACTCTGAGTGGCTGGTCTGATAGCAAGTGAGGTCCCAGGCCCTGATGTGTCATTCATCATGCATCCTTCAATCCCAATATGCGCTCTTCATCAAGGCTGGGGCAAGGATGAAGGAGACAGGCCGTAAAAGATGGTGCCCACCCCCTCCTCTGTTCGTCCTCTTAGCCCCACCGTCACTCATTTTTATTACCTCGGATGAGCCAGCAGTTAGCGGGCTCATTAATAAACGCCGGCTGGAATTAGACATTTGTTGAAGTTCTCGAGTCTATCTTCCCCATCTTTCACACACACACACACACACACGCACACATTTTCTACCTCAGCTATGAGCACAGGAATACTTAAACGCGAGCAGACAGGATAGCAAGGATGGCAGAGAGAAAAAACTCTGCAGAGTGCTTTAATGTTTGTGCCAGTAAGCAGTTTGAAGTTTGACCCTTTGTCAGCTAACTTGTGGATGTGTCTCCGTGCACCTTAACACTCGTCTTGTGCTGATGAAACAAACCTTTCATTCTTTGTTTAGTTTGTTTGGGGAGAAAAGAAACTGATCGGGCAAGAGGGAAATAGTCAGGATATCACAGGTTTAAAGGGATAGTTTGTATATTTGACTTTTTTCTACTCATCAATGTTGTTTTCTTTCTCTCTGTGTGCAGTTTAAAGGTATTATAAAAGGGTAGATTATTTTAGCTTAGCTCAATTTCTACTGGATCAAGTACAGTAGCAGCACCTCTGTGCCTCAGGAGCAGAGAATGGGGTCATATTCCTGGAAGGAAACTTAGACCTCCTCTCTGTCATTGCAAAGCACCATTAAAGTTTCAGGAGTGCTGTGGTTTTCTTGGCGAGGGGCTGCGATGGATAGTATCTGTGGGGTTTTCGGGACCTTCTGCTGGTGCGGGGGTGTTAGTGTCGGTTATCCAGGAGCCTGAAGGAGGCAGAGAGACACTGATAAGTCCCGTAGGAGAAAAGGCATGTGGTGATTAATTGCACTGGGTGTGGAACCCTGATTATCTGCTGCATGTTAGTGTGTGTGTGTGTTTTATGGGGTAAACACACGAGGGAGGGCTTGTGTCAGGCAATGGCTGGCCTACTGGATAGTGGACCTGCTCTTGTTGGCATGTGAGCATTCATTTTTGGACTTGTGGCCCAGTTTATGGCCCTGCTAAAGGGTGTTTTTGAAAGACATATGCAGCTGAAAAAGTTTCATCAGCTGAACATGGTGTCTACCTGATCTCATCTGCAGTTCTCTATAGTGAGTTCAGTTTTACTATGAGATTTGAGTCTGGATACAACTACTCCAGAATCATCAGATACGTACAGAGCAGTTTGTGAAAATTTAAGCAATTAGGTTTGTGCTGCCTCTTCAAATCTATGAACCATGTTAACAACTATAAAAGAAATACAACATATTAAAACATTGCAGACATGTAAAAGAAAAAAGTACATTGCTGCAAACTTTTAGAAGAATTTGACAATGTCTCTGAGCAGCCATCATGTTTTTCAGTTTGAAAATCACACACAAAGACCAGTAACAGTTCAGGGAGGCCAACTTGTCCAGTCTGGTGTAGGGAGTTTATTTTGTTTCTGCGTAAGAGACAACTGTCAATCATCTTTTGCACAGCCTACTTGACACCTTTATCAATGTCCACCTTTCTCAAGTTGATTTATCCACAGCTCTGCCAGACCAGGGTAAAATTTCTATTGGACAACTTTGAGAGGCTATTTCTACTGTTCAACTTCAAGTCTCCAATGTTTTATTTGTATGTCAAGGCAAAGCATTCCCCTGTTTTATTAAGGCAGGGGTAACTGTATGTGATCCTAAAGTTCTGTTACAATTGGGGGTCATTCCCCCTCCTTAACCAATTTATTTCTGACAATTTTTGGCATGCTGTACTCACTGCACACACTGTTATTAATTGCGCCCATTAAGACCAATTTGGCATACTTTAATCAAATGGAGGACACTGAAATGAAATGCACTTAATGTTTATGTGTGTAAAAGGGTTTTATGAATGAAAGTAAACCTACAGCCAATTATCAGCAGTAAATAGTTTTGGCTCTTTATTCCTAGTTGGCTCCGATAAGGGTGAGTGTGTCGGGTTTATGAATACAGAGCAGAAATGTATTGCAGTTTGCTGCTGGTAACATTGCACCCACACAGGTCTGATTATTACTCAATAGTCAATAGAGCAGTATAGTCAAACAGTTTCGGGCTTCATTCATAAAACTGTGTTTACATACAGCACATAAACCTTCACTTTACATAGGCGTCGACATGGACTGAAGTCATGTTTAATGTTAAATTCTAATTAGTGCTTTTCACCACACAGCTAGAGTGCTCAGTATCTTCTAATTCTAGTCCTTTTAAGGACGATTTAAAACAATATTAATTGGACTCATGTGGTCTTGTTTTTTTATTTCTTATGTGTGTTTGTGTTTGAGACACAAAGGGAAAGAAACGTGTGTGTGTGCCTCTTGATCTTGGTTTTGTGAGGAAGACACTGTGCACTCGGTGCACTGTACATGGAAGTCAGTGTGTGGGAGTCTGTCTACATAATGTTTTAGTCTATATTTAGCAGTCCAGTGTATTCTTACTGGGAGTAGAAAGTGAGGCAGCACTGTAATCCATTCATGTTTCAGCTTTCTGAATAAAGCTGGCAGTACAAGATTGTGATATTATCACAGTATGCGAAGAGAGGATATCAGGTCATCAAGAACAACTCTCTGTGTGAAAATGGGTCATAAGTTACATGTGTACATTTTTAACACTATTTATGATGCCATTTTTGTGGTGAGTTAAACTGAAAATTGAAAATAATTATGTTGGTCACACGTGTCATAAATGGAGGGGGGGGGGATTAAGCATTGTGGTGGTTTGATAGTGGCTACTGATTAATAGCCTTCTCTATAGTCATTTTCATTAAGTCGTAAATGTGTCAGAGAGAGGCATGGCATTCAAATCCATTAGGAAAAGAAGATACAATTTATTTGGGCTGATTCGCTTGTAGCTAATCCATCAACACGGAGAAAATAGGTCAATGATCGAAGCCAAGAAGGGACTGTGCCCAGAAGAGGCCAGATGCAATAGATCCAGTACATACAGACAGAAACACAGGGCTTTCCACAGGATCCTGGTACAGAATTCCTATAGACACATATGCAGAGTGATGTTATAGAAGCTTTCCTTCGCGTCACGTTCAGTAAGCATGGCTTCATGAAAGCAAATCTGGCCACCCCAGTGTGACCAGGCAGCCTGCGCATGCCTTTGCATCTGCTTGCCTACTCATATAGTAAATGGGGTGGATATGTGGTGAACGTGGGGGGGCCATAATCACCCACCACCTGACATCAATTTCAGTGATGCCGACTTGGTATACACAGTAGCAGACTGCACGCTTGCCTTGCAATCCCACAACCTTTTACTCCTCTACCAGCCCTACAATCACCTCATCTAAGTGCAGCAGCTTCTGGTTCTTTGCCTGCTAAAAGCCTGCCATAACACTGATATTGAACAATGAACTGTTCTTGTTTTCTTTTGCCTTTTCGTTGTGTTATTTTATCACTTTTCCTTTTCAGCGACCGAGGATGTATTTAACCGAGCCCCCACTGTTGTTGGTTGTCTTTAATTTGAGTTGTTTTGTGAGTTTGGTGTTCTTGATCTGTCTATTTCTTTCTTATTCTCTTCTGTCCCTCTCTCCTCTCTCTTTCTATCACTATATGCTATAGTACTGTTATTTAAAGCTATTGCTGTTGCTAATGTGTGATGTCTTTTTTTTGCCTGTGTTTCTGCCTTGTGTATTTGCTGTTGTTGTTGTTTTCTTTTGTTTATGTGTGTGGTGAGCCTTCTAACCCCAGTTCATTCTGTTATGGCACCACCGCAGTCCAGGATGACGCTGCCCCAGGTACCCAGGAGTACATTATGTTACGGCAGGACTCCATCCACTCTGCGGATATAAGGAGTAAAGGGTCCCCCTTTCGTGCTAAGTGTCACGAAATCTTCTGCTGCCCGCTGAAGCAAGCCGTCCACAAAGAGAGCGCAGAGCCCGAAGGTTTGTTCGCACCCCCTCCTTGTTTTGATTTGCTGATGCTCCTCGTATCCCCTGCCCACTCCCGTCTTGTTTTCCCCTCTCTCTCATATTCTGTGTGAACTGATAGTTCTCCGCCCCTTCAAACTAAGTTCTCTTTCATTCCTGTCCCATTTTTAGAGAGCATCTGGTGTGTTTCTGCCCCTTTCTAGCATGTGTGTGTTGGTGCACGAACGCGTGTGTGCGTGCGAGCAAGTGCTAGTGCTTGTGTGTGTGTGTTTGAGCGTAGCATAAGACTGAATGCTTAGGGCATGTTTGCTTGCAGAGAACCTGTAGGAGGGCATCTCTCCCTGGGCCCCTCTGCTCCCGTCCAGTGTGGTGTGTTGGTATGAGTGTGTGTATGTGTGTCTGCCTGCACACCCCTTACGTTAGACTGAGGAGCATAGCATCTGTAGCTCCTGCCCACCCCTCCCTTCTCCAAACCATTAACTCGGTCATTGCCACCCTGAGGCGCATGCACAGACCAAAACAAAGTGCAAAAAGAAAAGGGGTTATAGATGGAGGCAGCTGCTGCCCTAATGAGTTCAATGACTAGGCAATTTCAAAATGTGCTTTCACTTCAACTGACCTCATAGAGCAAAAAAGGTGAAACTCTTTTATCTTTCTGTCCTGAAGACTACGTGAGATTGAATGTTTCATATTCATGACTAAAAAGTGATCTACTCAGACTGCAAGTCAGCAACCCTCAAACCCCCCCACCCCTTTCTTGTCCTCTTGTTCCCTGTGCTTCCTACGCTTCTGACTGTGGCTCTCAGTGCTTCCTTCCTTCCTTCCCTCCCTCCCTAACATTACTTTCGCCCCTTCTGCAATCTTGTCCACCTTCCCCCCTACCTCTATTTTCATTTCCTTCTTTAGTGCTTGCAGCAGCATGAGGAAATGTCCCCGTACTGTATATGTTATCAGCCTTTGTACAGTTAGGACATGCAGTAAAGTAAAAATTGAAGCATGCTACCATACCCTGTACTGTCTGGCACTCAGGCTCTTTGACTGCCTCATTTATCATCTATCCCTCAATAGAGTGCTAAGATTGTAGAATTGCTTTCCTTTGCAGACTTCCTGATAGGTAAGATATGAATTATCTCACTATTGATATGTTTTCTGCAGTGTGTTGCTCTGTCCTCTGCTGTATCTAAAAGAAGGCCGTGTTTGGTACAGTATTTCTACACTTAGATATCAGTTAACCTGTTGATGGGTGTCTGTGTAACCGCTGAAGGACTCAAGCACATGCACTTATCCTTATGAGTGAGAGAGGGAGAGAAAGAGATAAAGAAGTGGAATACCAGCGGAGGTCTGGCTAGAAAAGTACAGATGTATTATTCAGTTTGGCTGCAGCTCCAGTTGGACGTGACTGAATTTACAAAGGAAGGAGGGGAGACTACAGCTGTTACGTAAGCTCTTCATGAGGACGTCATTAATGTTGATGCATGATGCGGATGGAAATTGTGTGGAGCAGGCAATACAGACACACAGAAACACGCAACCTACAATACAGAGCTGCCTGCTAATACTCTTGCCAAAAGGTATAAATAACACATATATTAATAGATTTTGATATATTTGCACTTACCTTTGTTGGGGGGGAATGGTATTTGATTTGAAAAGAAAAACAAGAAGGTTGTGTGTTTTGAGAGATCTGAGCAGGAAAGTCAGCCTTGTCACATTGTTACCATGGCAACAACATTCCAACTGCTTTGTGTTGGACTTATTAATGATTTTCATGGCTATTCATGGATCCTAGATTCTTGAACATTTAGCTACACGTTAAACAGAGTTCATAAGTGGATTGCAACACAGGCTGTTCAGTCAGGAACTCTGGTTGGTTGTCTATTTTCCCCGAGATGGTTAGATTATATTAATGACAGTTAATGACAGCTATTATACTGCAAATAGTAAAAGCAAGTGTCTCTCAGGTTTTATTGATGTTTGTTCCAGTTGAGATGCTGGAGTGTGTCTGCTGTAGGTGAGTCACTGACAATGACAAAGGTACTGAAAGGTACAAACATTAAGGTAAGATCTAACAAGGCTTTGATGGAGTCAGTCATCTGCAGTATCATTTCCTCTGAGTCTAATTCCTCTGATGCATATCCCAGCGCTACACTGAGGGGGGCTGATACAGAGACCAAGATATTGGTTTCACAAGTCACTGGAGGCGTGCTCGACAGAGCAAGACATCAGCAGCACATGGGCTTGCACTGTAGCACCCCAGAGGATGAGTTCAAATCATATCAGTTCATCTCTGTAGAGCTGCAGGTAGCATAAGAACACAGACAGAAAGCACTGGACTTCCTTCCTCCCTCCCTCCATCCTCAGGCCTGTGTGTGCTGCCTGCTGTCAATCAGTTTGTTCTCTATCTTACTCTCTCTTTCGCTCAATCTGTGTCACCACCTTTCGATTCCCTCTCCTCTTCTTTCTCAAATCATTCTCTCCTTTTTCCTCTGCTTCTGTTTCTCTCTTTGGCTCTGCTCTGTTTCTCCACAGCAAAAATAAAAGATGGTGCCCGAGGGGACCGATCTGTGTAAATATCCCATCCATAATTCAGACGACTGCAAGACTTCGTGTTTATGGTTCCAGGCAATGCAATATATACACAGACAGACAGATATCCATATAAAGATGTAGACACAGAAGTAGAAGGCGTGAGCAGTGCGTGTATGTTTTCATTTGTGACGAACTCAAGGAATTAGTGTTCTTCCAGTTGAATTAGGCAGAGTTGTGCATTTGTAGCCCCAAATTTGAATTTGAATACTCACTGTTAATTAGAAATATTTCCACCTCCTCTGCACTGACTTAGAGGATGCCCTGGCCATGACTGACACAAGAGGAATTTTGCATCACATTGGCTGGGTTAGGACTTTTAAAATGCTAAATGAAATAAAATGTCACAGACTGTCTGCTCTTGAATCACACAAACACTCATATAACAAAATTATCAGAAGTTACTTCTCACCTTCAGCTTTTTTCTCTCTAACAAGTATCCTCATCTTTCTTTCAAGCTGTTTCTCACACACACAGACACACTCTTGTGCTCTAGGTCTCACACACATTCCTATTTTCTCTATCTCTCCAACTCTTGAACGCTACTCTGCTACACTCTTTTACTTTTTAAATATAAATGTAAGGTTTTTAAAAAGTCACCATACTGTCAAGATTTAGACAAATAAGAAAAAGTTTGGAAATTACTGGGGCTGTCCCACATGAATGTTGCAACATGTTGTCAGGTGCAGGTTTGATCTGTAAGAGCTGTAGTTGACCCAGCTGTTTTCATGGTCAAGAATAAAACTCAACGTCCAAAAGTTTTCTGAGACCAGCATTAGTGATTTAGACTGGAAAGACCACTATACTTTTACAGTAGTTATTAAAACAATAGTCAGCTGCCCATATGCACACTTAAACAGGTTTTGCTTTCTGTCTTTTCAGTACAAAATGTTCTCTTTGTGTTTCCACAGACAGTGTTTCCTCATTAAGCTGTAATGGAAGGATAATAACACAAAAGGGGTTAATTTCACACTAAAAAGACTAAAACTCTGGAAGATATGCTTTTGATTTAGTTAAGTCAGATGGCTGATGCCTCATACTGTGTTAACCTCAGATAACATTTTTGCACAGAACGAGCACTGTGGATTTTGTCCCCCAACACTTACACCGGAAGAACATTAGAAATGGATCTGTTAATGTCCATGATTGCCAGGAGGAACGCTTACAGCAAGCAAAGCCTGTTTAAATGTTCATATGGGCACATGATTATTGTTTTCAGACAGACTTGAAAGACATTGAACCTATGCTTTAAAGGATCACACCAGCAGTTTTGCATGTTTTATCCTTTATCTACAAATCACATATTTCACATTACTGCTGGCCTTTTGGTAAAGCATACAATAAGTTGTTAGGCTGACTTCCAACCCTCTAGGCAGCCTTTGGTTTCTGTTCATTTCACTACAGCTTGCAGATATTTGAAACTTGCTTGAGACTGGTAATCCATTACAATGAACACTGCGCTGCTGTTACTTTATGATGTTTATGTTTGGTAATGCAGTTGTGAGCAGGGACTGTTTTGAAAACTCTGCATTCAAGAATGAGTCGATATCTGAGTTTTAACGGTGCAGGTAAGGAAGTGCATGTACATTTGGAAGAGAAAAAAAAAGTCTAACCAGGTCAATATAACGCTCTGTTTAAAAAGCTACATTATCTAGAGGCAATCACAAGTGTTTATGTGTTGGTTATAACCAACTGCGGGCTCTAGGATGCACTAAAGCAATGTAATGAGATCAGTAATGGGATATGTCTCTTACAGACAGAATGAGGTCCAGCACCTGTGTTGCTCAACATTCAGGCCACTATCTAATCGGTTTCAGCCTTATTGACAAAATAACTCATCTGCTGCCCACTCAGCCAAGGAAGGGTAAGCAGAAGTGCATGAGGATTGAGTAGTAGCCCCATCCATTTCCCACACCCGATGTAAAATGCATGCAGCGCAATTACATTTCAGGGGGCCAGCGTCGCTCCTTATAACAGAGTATACCATTGCAGTGTCTCACAGAGTCCTGCACACTACTGCAATGTTGACAAGAGACAAACATGCAGCCTCAGGATGCACTCATGCTCCAATAATAGCTTGTTTAATTTCCTTTCTTTCCTTCGCAGTCTGTCTTTCTGCGTGAAAGCAACAACTCTGTTTGTCTAAGTCAATACATAAATAGACTATGCATGAATAAATAATGCGTATGATAATGTGATTTGGTGCCTGGAGAGAGTAGGCTGGCAGGAGAGTGTCAATGTCACATCAGCACTGTAAGTTCTGCTGTGCTTACCTGACCTCTTCTGGTTGCCCGGAAGAGCATAAGTGTGTATTTTGCATCATATCAAAGTTTTAGCCTGTGCCTTCACTCTAACCCTAACCAGATGGACAGTGAGTGCACCTGAAGAATAAGCTTTAGAGCAAGGATTAAAGCCACAGTGAGACGATATCTGTGTCAAATAATCCCACATGTATGAGGGAGTGGTGTTTTATTAGCCTCATTTACATTGCAAATTCAATTTCAGTCTTCTATAGCAGAATGTGGCCATTACAAAATGCGGAACGGAAAAGGGAAACGTCATACATACCGCACAAACACAAGCACACCATTTTTACATACTTATTTCCTCAGATTTAGGCAGAAATGCTGACACAGTGTTAATTTCTGGCTCCTCTGGGGCTTAAACTTAAGGCATAAACAAACAGCAGGAGTGGGTGTGTATGACAACAATAATGAGAAACTACTCTGGGGACCGGCAGAGAAGTGAAGCAGAGTAAAGTTGCCAGGCCTATTACGTTCCATCATTGTCTATTTAATTAGCACTTCTCTCTTATTCGCCTCCACATCCCAGGTCCTCTCCTCATGGCAGACTCAGCAACAGCCACACAGAATGGGAAAAAAAAGGAGCAAACCGGGACTAGAAGAAATACAGTGAATTGGTTTGTTATGAATGAACGTTCACTCTAAATTTTCACTGTGCTAGCCACTGCATGTCATTTAAACACATTTAAAAATCTCTTAAACTAATCAGTCAGAATCGTGCCTAAATTGCACAGTGCTCCTGATAAATGTAGTACATGTGGCAAATTATCTGCTTCATTGCAACTTTTTTTTTTTTTGCATCATTAGCATGTAGCTTGTCAGCTAAGTCAACTGCTTGTCGTT
>NTHP01000187.1:379071-413599 GCA_003416845.1 Oplegnathus fasciatus
AACAGTTGACATCTGTTGAATCAGACTGTATTATATGTAGTGTTTTTAAATTGCATGCTTTTAGGCTAACTTTTATAAATTCCAAAATTTGTCTTATGTTAATGGACTGAGAAAGAATTCATATTTACTGCGTAACAGGGGATGAAAAGATGTAGGTATAGTATTGAAGCAATATACTGTTACATATTATATACTGTATATTCCACATAGCCAAATGCAGCATGTGTATTTATCCTCCATGTCCACATTAGCAGCTTTACTCTGGACACAGATAGTCCCCATCACTCCCACCGCCTGACTCAGATATGACAAACCTTCACACAGCTTGACGCTAAAATCCCAGCTTATGTCACTAATGGATAGGCTGTATTCTTGTTTTAGTCAGCGGAATTCCTGTTTAGCTACAGGCCGGCTCTAAATCTGAGCTAAACAGGAACAATCAGTAGAGTAGTCAGGTTATAGTAACTGTGACACAAGCAGTGTGTAAGTTCTCCCCAGAGTAAACAAGCGTTAAGCTATTTAATTGGGGCAATGAGGCAAACTGCTGAGTCGGCACCACATTAATGGGAGGCTTGCAAAGTGGCGCCTGACAGCTGCCAGGATACAGATTACAGATACACGCAAATTAGTGTAACTTACTGGGGAGAAGAAGTAGTTTTGGAGATGTAATGTATTAACAGTGAACAAATACTGAATCCTGTTTTTAAGTAGCATAACATGTTTTATACAGTGTTTGCTCTCCACCGCAATGGCTAGAAAGTCTAAATTCTGGTATGTACTCTCTTTTGCTACTTCTGTGACTTTGCTGTAATCTTATAACATCTTATAACATCCTATAACTATAACATCCTCCCTGCATTCAGCAGAGAGGGCTGCTGCACAGACTCTCACTATAGAATTCATAGAATTCACAAGTCAGGCAAGCACTCATTAATTTTCTTCTGACATGTCGTTCTCTCCATCTGCCTCAAAAGTCCAGTATTGGTCATTCCCTACTCCCCAGTTCAGACAATGGCACTGAATACCGAATAACACAACTGAATGGTCACCAGTTTGATCCCTATATCCTTTCCATTGTACCCATCCACTACCGTCAGTTGGGTCTCCTGTCGAGATGTCGTCAGGTTGGACAATCTGTCCCATCAAGCATGTTGGTCGGTAAAGCCTAGAAAAATGATGCACACCAACCTGAAAGTCAGTAACGTGATCACAGTGGAATCTCAGTGCTAGTATTAAGTATGAACTCACTAAATTTATCAAAAATGCTCAATTGTGGCACCCTGACACTAAAGAGCACTAAATATTGAAATGTGACTATTTAAGACCTTAAAAGTTCCGTAGACCTCCTAATTTCTGTGCATGGGACACAAGAACTACCTAAGCACCACATCAGTGGAGACGGAGAGAACAACAGCCCAGTTTGGCTCCGACACATAACATGACACAACGGCTAGAATCATCTTGGGTGCTGGCGGTTTCATCTCAGGGGGCACCAAGTAATGTGCCAGCCTGCCAGCCAGGGCTGATGTTGGCTAGGATTCATATAGACACCCAATTTCTCCCATCACGTCGCCTGCCAGCCCCCAAGAAGGCTTGGCTCTTGCAGGGAGCCTGACGAAACCCAGATTAAAGACCAGAAAAGTCATGCTGTCCTCCACATACAGAGGATACACTGTATAGTGATATTGGAGAAAAGTTGGTTAACTTACGTTCAAGAACATTTAGTCAAGAATGGGATCGGAATTATAACGCCAGTCGTGTTAAATGCTGTGCCAGCCAGAAAGAGTTTCTGTCTTCTTCCCCCGACTCCCTTTCTGGGTTGTATTTTTGTGCGCCGCACTAGAGACCGATTGTTTGTTTACTTCCTTCTCAATGGTGGTTAAATGTCTGGAAAGTGTCCAGGGTATTCCACAGTTGCCTTAGCCAATTTAATGCCGACTCAGTGATCTGTGTGCTGTGTGATCTCCTCCCCAACTTTGGAACAACAGCTACTGTAAAACAACAAAAAAAACAGCTAAAGCATCCAAGTTATATATTTAGTCATTAGATGATGTATTATAATGGCTGTTTACATTTGGTATTCTGCATGTATGCTTACAGAGCCTTATGTTTCACCCATGATACTCTTTTGCACATCTGAGTGATAATGCAAGTGTATTATATTGTAATGTGGGCAGGTGTGTGCACGTACAGTATGTGTCAAAATTCAAAAACTCAGACCTCTTGCTCTCACTCAAATTTAGGATTATAAAAGTATCATCACATGGATCCATCCCAAAGTTCTTTAAAATAAAATTAAATCTGTGTATTAAAAAAAAGATATATATCAAACAGGAAATTCTAATATTTAATGAAAACACTTGAGCATGATAATACTTAAACGTAGAGACATTAAATCATATTCCCTCCATCATTAGTAGCCCAGTGAAATTGCTCAAGGTCATTGTAAATGTATGTGCCAGGACAATAGATGAGTTAGATATAAATAATGCATACTGTTAATAAAATGGTAATTCTTCAACTGCCAAAGAGTGCGCTCTCCTGCTTCCCCAGTTGGCAGTCCTCTCCCCTTCATCAGCTCCCTCCAGCATGCGTTACTGTTCACTAGGATGCACAGTGCTCTTCCATTACCCTCTGCAGGTGTTTGTCGAATGAGCCCTGATGTAAGTAACTCAATTGGCCTGTATGACGTGCCTTTTACCTCCAACAAGCTCCAGCAGAGTGTAGCACTCCTGTCGCGTTGTTCACTACACACAAACACACACTCTCAGTATGCATCTTGCATCAGTATGCTGTGAACATGAAGCCCGCGAGTCATTATCTTAGACCCAAATCTAATTTTACAGCATGCATACAAGCGACCAAGCGGGACAGGCCGGTGCACTGGACTGAATAAACAACGTAGAGGTGTTGCATGTGTGTGGCTGTGCTGAACCTTGGCTGTCAGGTGCCGGTGAGACACGGCAGAGTGCGCGCTCACATACAAACACACATGCAGACACGTGCACACAACTGCAGCAGTGAAGGCAGATTATGCACTTAGTTAAATTCTACCACTTCACTACTCAGCCAACCATGCATTGTCAAACGCTGACAACCCCACAGACCCCTCTGCCAAATGTCCTCCCAAAAAAATCCTCCTGGCCTCAGTGCTTTCTGCTGTTGCCTCATTAACCTATTCTCAAAGCATCATTTAGCAACTAGCCCCTATAATTTTAAGTACTAAAAAACACAGCACATCTATCCTCTTTGTATTAGAAGACTTATCTGGTTGCACTTGTATGTCTCATCTGCATTTTTTAGCTTTGCGTTAGTGTGTGTGTGCGTGTGTGTGTGTGTGTGTGCATGTGTGTGCGTATGTTCTCCGGGACCTACGGCCTTATGGCAGCCATTAGTGTTAGCTCGCTAATCCACTGGCTGGAGAGATAATTAGACATCGCACATCTCATCAGGCCCTGCCAGCATACATTGACAGCTGTCTCTCTTTGCCTTGCTCTCTCATGCTCTCTCTCCCCCTCTCTCTCTCTCTCTCTCTCTCTCTCACACACACCCACAAAAAGGTTATGTTCAAAAGGTTATTATAGGTCAGAGTGTTAAAATGTGAACCAACTACATGTTACTTACGCGTTTTAATAAAATGAATGCCTCTTCACTATAATGATGAAAATACTAAGCAGGGCTCTTGGCTCTGTTCTGCTGGTGTGTGTGGTGGTGTGTGTAGGATGTCACAGGCCTCAGATGCATGTTCAGTATGATGTAATGGGTAGCAATCAGGCCGACAGGGAGGCAGTCCATCAGCAGTACTGATGATCACACATAAACCATCATCGCAACAGGCCAGTGTCACGCAGCCTCCCATGTCTAATCTGTGCTCCTGACTGCCAAAGCGTTGGTTAATATGTCCTAATCTCCTGATGTTATCTATCTCCTCAATTGCAAACACACACATTGACCCTGGATGATGGTGCATATCAGAGGTCATGCCTAGACATTCGGGAATGGTTATTTTCTACAGTCTGTGGTACAAATATGATCCAACAGCACTGAGACAAACGTGTTCTGACTTGTTGAATATGAGTGCATGTTTGTGGCAGCTACTTTTGAAAACTGACAGAGCTTCAGACACAAAATACCACAGCAGCTGTGCTGCTTGGGGAACTGAGCCTCAGTAATATGATATGGGCTCCAGTCATTTGCACTGATCCTTCAATCGGTAGCAGAGGGCTCCGTGCAATCATTCAATCATGTTAAAGCATGACCTCTGACTTATTGCATGCCACATGGGTCGGTCTGGCTGTAGGGCGTGATAGAAGGAGGACCTGGGGAGAACGAGAGATATGTTATTATTATTCCCCTATCGGCCATTCAAAGAACATACTAAACCTCAGTTGGATAAGGAGTCCCACTTTCATTCAACTCTGTATTCCACAGAGGCAAATTCATCCAGTCTCTTTTCGCTATCATCTCTAAAATTACTGTAAAATGTCCGTTTTCTTGCTTGCTATCAGAGCAGGTATTTACAGTTAGTTGCCGAGGGATAATATGAGGTTGTCTAATTTCTCTAATGTGTGAGTTAAAAACCTTTTAAGTCCAGCTGATAGCCCATAAGATCTTTGTTAACACAACATTGTAAGGCAAAACAGTTATGAAGAGGTTCCACCAGATTCAGCCCATAATAATCATTGAAACCTGCCACTAAACATACAACTTTAGAATGCATAAACTAACAATCATATGAAATAGTGGGTAATGGCATCATTTTGGTCTGACTCTGCTGCTGTAGACTGACAAGAACTGGAATGCAGATCTTGTGGACTCTAATGGTTAGGCAGAAATATCTCTGTACACCTGTTGTGCTGCTTAATGAAGATTCTCACCGAAACTATGACTGCATGAAAAGGTACTGAGCATAAGGATTGACAGAGGAGAGGTGGATGCTGCAGGAGTGGGTTGAGAGGTATCTATGGTTGTATCAAAAGCTAGACCGGCTGCAGGGGTAAAAAAAAAATAAATTAAAAAAAGCAGATGGGGGTCTACTTTTTCTCCTCTGCAGACGAATCACATGAAGTGGAATTTCCACACAGCCACACACATCTATACTTGTGAGGACCCTCACTGACATAATTCATTCTCTAGCCCCTAACCTTAACAATCACAACTAAATGCCTAACCCCAACCCTAAGCCGCCGGTCTTTTAACCTATCCTAACCTAATTCTAACCTTAACCTTTAAACAAAGTCTTAACCTTCAAACAGTCCTTTGAAGTAGTGAGGACCAGCCGAAATGTCCTCACTACACAGAGATAGCAATACAAGCCCACACAGACAGTACATTACATACACACAACCAATCTTCTGTTCAGCCTATACAGGTGGGACTCGTGAGTCAGGCAATAAATTGTTACAGAGATGAAGGTAGGTCAAAATCCCCCAGATCCCTTCTCTCACTAGGGTTGCACAACACACACATGCATACATACACACACAGCTTGCACTGCAGCAAGGAGTCCGCTGTGCTGCCTTTGGATTTTTTGGGATCCCTCTTCATCCTTTTTGATGGGTTCATAAAGACAGCAGGATTGAAAAATGCATGAATATTGCACACGGTTCATTCCTATTTAGCTGTTCGCAGCCCAAATCAAAGAGAAGAATAAAATATAAGATGCTGCACTGCTTTTGAGAGCAGGCAGATTTCTGATTTAAGGAATCAGCTGGCCACAGTGGGAGGTGGATACCTTAAACATCACAGTCAATCTGTTTTTATCTGCCCATTTTGTAAAACAAATAGAGCAGACGATACAATAGCACGTGTTTGTATTTACAAAATAGTTGCTCATGAATACAATACTGCTCAGCAGCTGACTCTTGGCTATCAAATGTCAGGGCGTCTCACCTGCGCACTTGAATGCACCACATAAGTAGACTTTTCAAAATAACCTATGTTTTCAATTGCATTACCATACAATGATAACATAACTAACAAAAAGGCAGTGTTATGTAGTGAAACAAAGTTTTAACTGAACATGAGTGATGCTTCAGCACTTAATAGGCAAAAATGAGCGCATGTGAAATCATGTTTGCATGCTCAGACTGTTTTTTGTCATTGTCTTTATCAGCATTTTTCTTGGCTCGTGACACTTGTTTACACATAGAAAGGGTATGAATTGAAGGGTGTATACTGACACTCAAAAGGATGGTATGACAATAATTCAGTAATCTTAGCTTGACATTAGCACCAACATCGAACTTTTGGCTCTACTGTCTTCAAGTATGTGTTGATATCTGTGGAGCCTTTCAAAATTAGAGGAAGGGGCTGCCACTTAACTACAAAACCCAGGACAGAGAAATAAAGTTTAGTCATTTTATTTTAGTTAAAAAATCATTAAAACACTGTTACTGGACACAGCACTGTGTTTATCAGTTACCAGTATAGTTACCAAGCATTTAGCTAGTGGCTAGTGTTTCTTAGCATGATGTAACGTAGGCAAAGGGATTAGATAACATTGTGTTAGACTTCATTATGATTTTACAAGTCCAATGCTATTCTGTGATAGTGTTGCACTTCCTATTATGTGCCTACGACAGACCACAGAGAGCTATTACTGCTTTACTGCTGTGTTTTGGCCTACTTTTTCATATCTCTGTAGGGTTCGCTATCAGCTCTGCACAGCTCCTCCCACCTGTTATATTCTGAACACTGGTCCACGACCATCCACCGTCATTATGTTTCCATTGATTTCTCTGTGTGCTGACTTCACTAACAAGCACAGGGACTGAGAGTGAAAAGTGGGATACGCAGTGTTGGGTAGGGAACATGACCTATTTACCCACCCACTCCCATAAGTTGAGTCATGTCTCCTGTCGTGTCATTTCCAGCTTAGTCGATCTGTTCCACCTAACGCATTGGGGCTTTTAAGTATACTGAAATAATCCATGCCAATCTGCACCATGCAATCACGCTGGCGTGTTTACACATATTCTGATCTTTTGGTAAATATACACAATTATTTTAAACCCGTGTAGTGCCCGAGATGTATAACCATATACGACCATTCATCACCTACTGTATGAAGAACCATTCTCTTCCATGCAGCTTCCCTGTCTCTCAGATCTGCAGCCAGGCATCATGAGACATCACTGCGCCATACTCCCACCACCAGGGGAATGAAAACCCCCAACACCTTCCTCGAGGAAATGCATCAGCGGCAGGGGAAATCCAGAGTGTGTGGCCGGACTAAAATGAGCTTCATTAATGTTCACACCCATTTCGCTGCACTGCACATTTGACCTCATTGCATAATATTCACAGTTATTCTTGAGGCCAGACAAGGGATGTGATGGGGTTATTCTGAGGACAGAGACCTGGTTAATGGGCAAAATCTGAGTCGATTAAAAATACTTGGATGGAAGAGATGACAAACACCTAGACACGAGTCAGTGTTTCTTCTCACAAGTGAATACAAGAGAGGAGAAACATTTTCATCTCTGTTAGGACCTCATTTACTTGCCATTTCTAAATCAAGACACCATGTTAGCTAGAATTGCACAGTTTGTGCTTTCATCATCCTCGTTAAGAAGTGTCCATCACCTAAGACTACAATGCGTCCTAAGTTAGCAACTCTTAAAAAAGAAGCAAGCATGACCTTGTGCTCCCATGCCAGTCTCAGAGCTTTCCTTTGTGTCTCCGTCAGTACGTAGACAGTTTAAGCCAGCTGGTGTCTGAGATGATGCCTTTAATCTCACTCCATTCCCTTCCTTGATGTGTCATACTGGAAGGGATATGTAGGACAACATCACTTCGCTTACTGTATTCTGGGACTAAGACTGCTCTTGCTAGACGGGGTATAATTAGCATGCAGTTATTAATACAAACTTTCAGAAAGTCTGAGCTTCTTTATTTTGGCTGCAGCACACTTCCTTGATTTCTCTTTGATACCAGATGTCCCTCTTCACGGTGACGAGAGCCCATTTCCTGGGTGTGTTCTGGTTAATGGAGGAGGGATAACTTGAAAGAGAATAAAAGTCATTTTGTTATTTGTGGTCTTTCAACTCCTAAATGCTGTCTCTCTGTAGCTTTCCCACCATGATGGATATTGCCAAAGGGCTCCCATTGACTCACCATGTATGATTCACACATGTGACTGTTCAGTCATCCATTCTGGCAAGGGAGCATCTCCTGCACTTGATTTCCTCCTCCGGCTACCTCCTGTTGTGATGCTGGCAATGATAGATACTGGATGTTGTTCTGATAACAGGCATTTAGAGACTCCTATTAGATGTGGCGGGCTGGCTGCCTGTGTGTGCATGTGTGTTTCTATTATGTATGTATGTGCGTATGTGTGCTTGTTGAATTATATACACATGCGCATGTGTGTATACATCATGTTGTATGATGTTATCTTCCACTCGCTCTGGGTCAGCTACAGCACACACATTACTTTTCCATCAGCTAGCTAACCTAGAAACAGGCATCATGTGCCCCAAGCTGATTGTGTACAGTATAGTATGTACAAAATGACATTGCTGTAAGCCTGGAAGTTGCTTTGAACATGGTCCTCTGCCTTTCGTGCAGCTAAAATGCTTTCCATATAATCTGAACTGGGTCCTGTTTATTGAATCAACCTTATAATGTGGCTTTAGTACTGTAAGACCTGCTGCTGTTTAAAGTATTTACACTGTCTGGGACTCCCTACACAGCAATCAGTCACAGGGGCTTTTAGCCACCTTCCTCTGGCTTACAACAACATTGGCTATGATTCACCCACAATCCCCCAGGGGACCTGAAAACTGCAGGGTCATGCAATTGGTAGACACATCCATGTACACACACAGATATTACATTTCAATTTCCATTAGTGGCCCAAACAAAACCGTAGCCCACTGACATCATCTCATTGATGTTTCATAACCAATCCTGAGTGTTAAATAAACCTGCCTGTTTTTTATATTCCTGGCTCAGGGCACCTGAGGGACAAAGATAGCATTCCAGACTTTGTTATTATCAGAGAGAATCAGCTTCAGGGTCTTTAAGGTCTCTGACCTGGAGCTTTTTAGTAAAATGTCGCCAACCATACTTTGTTTGAAGTCAAAGAGAGAAATAAGTGTCAGCTGATTAAAGGACAAGAGAAATAGGGAGCCTCTGTGGCCTGTATTTTACACTCTTGTATGTGTCGGGGTAATGAGAGCACATCGCTGGTACAGCATTAGTCATTCTGGGCAGGCTGCTGTCTGAACTCTGGCCATTTCACACACCATTTGGTGCTTCTGATTGAGATTTCTCCACGTCATTACAGTCTCACACACACACACACACACACACACACATTCACATACTCACACAGACACACATGCGCATATACAGACACAAAGAGCGCAGAGGCCATACCGTGTGAAAGCCCCCCACAGTATGCTTCTCAGCTAAATTATGTACTTCACATGGAGTTAAATTAAGAAGTGACAGCTTGTAGAGTCAAGCTTGCGTAAATATATTCACTGTATTTGCTGTGATTCATTCTGTGATTTTTGTTAAAGTTATACCAACTACCGGCGAGGAACAGCTAAAGCATCTACATGTGAGTTATTTTCTAGCTGACAGTGCAGGTTGAAGAGGAACATATAAAAACTCTGTGAAATCCATTTTGATAATTGTCTTTCTGCTGTTTTTTTAATTAATTTAAATCAGCATGTACTATCCAGGTCCAAGTGTATCATTTAATTTCCATGAACTTATAGCATAAAGCCCCCCTAACTTGAATGTCACATCACTGCTTAGTAAATATAAAGAATCAAATATTCTTTGACCACAAATAAAACAGTCAACTGAGCATAGCTCTCAGAGAAGAGCAGAAAGGTGAACCAATATACTCTCATTATGTGTTTGTAATATGCTCAATTTCAGTGACTTATTACAACCACAATAGCGGGAATGTTTGTAGTTAGTGGTTAAAATGTCATATTTAAATACTTAAATAACATCATAAATAATTACATCATATATTGTGCAACGGGTTGAGGCACACATGAATGAAGATTATTTGAAATGTCACTTTCCGAGATGACCATAACCTTTCTTCCCCCTTTATGACTCTTGGCTGTGAAGGTCCCAATTTCAAATGAACACCTAATGGATGGAAATTATTCAGCAGTGCACCTCATCATCTACTGTATTTGTATCAATATCAAGCAAACAGTTACAAAGTGTCTGGCAGATGCTCAACTCCTGAAGTTGCTTAGCTCTATGTTTCAGTGCCACATTTAGCTTTTATTGATGTATAAAATAGAATTGTGTTCCTGTCGCTTGGGGTAACAAAAATATCTGCAGTTCTTCTCTCTTTGTGAGAGAAAATATGGCAGTGCTGATCAGTAGACAAACACTTTGAAGCCAGTTGTTATACAAAAGGTGAGAGGTTAGATGACAAATGCCAGGCATTCTGTCTGCTCCTAATTAGTTGTAGAGTTTTAAAGTGAGGTGGAGATAGACCTGGTGGTGGTTTAATGAGGAGCAGACTGGCACACAGCTTGGGTATCATCTTATTAATACAGTATTGATTTTTAAAAATATGTGTTTTATTTTATTGTCACTGCGACTACAAACAAGGCAAATTTACCTTGTTAATAAATGACAATCTGGCACTTTAGACACAGGATAAAACACCAAATAATAAAGCACAGTTGATGACCCATAATATCTACATCTGAGAATTCCAGCATAGTGACATATAACTGTTCCTCAGTGATGGTTAGCTCCCATGGTGGAGTTGTGGGCACTTCCTCTACACTCAGCCTGCACGCTTGTTTGTCCCTGAGGTGGAGATCATCCTAGTTTACCCGCTGGGAGAAATAATGGGACTCCTGTCCTCCAGTTTCGGTCTACTGACTTCTTGCTTTCATGTCCTGAACACAGCCCTCTGGTTCCAAAGGGGTGGGATAGATCACAAAATCATTGGCATGAGTCTGCCAGTCAGCCATGACTGTATTCTAGCCCCTCCTCCACTGGAACCTTGAGTGACTGATGGTTTCTTGTTCTGCAATATCCAACCCCCATTCCCTCTCTCTCCGTCTCCATCTTTCACACACACACACCCTCTTACGTATGTGCAGTCTCCATGGTAACGCGTGGTATCACTATGGCACTGGTGGCCTAGCATGCTGCAAGCTGCTGTTGTAGTGGATTTACTGCACCAGCGCACGCACAAAGAGCAGACAGCCAGCAGAATGCTGCCAAAGGGCTGAATGGTTTGAGCAGCAACCCTTTGAGCTTATCAGAGATCATTCCTTTTCCCCCTGATAATATTTCACTTTATCCCCTCACTTTGTACAAAGAGGTTAAACTAAAAATCCTGCCATTGCAGCTTCCATTGGTATGTGAAGATATTAATTTAGTTGGACATTGAATATCTCGACATAATCAGTGGCACAATCCTAGTATGCAACTTTGCCCTCTATTACACACCACGAGCAAGGTTAACCTCCCCATTTAGTCAGTGTTTGCCCTTGGAGGCCACTTTTCTCTATGAATTTTAAAATTCATTAAACCCTGCGTGTTATCATGACAGCCTCGGGTTATTAATAAGAAGAGATAGCTTTAATTGTTTGGTTATATTTAATAATACAAAGGTCAACAGAGTTCTCAACCTTGGCAGCACACAGGCCTATTTCCCACTTTTACCCTGGAGTTCTGCTCTCTAGTGGCCAGATATGGAAAGAGCAGCAGGGTGCTGGGACCTTTTGGATCTGTGTGAAGTCATGCAGGCTTTGCACCGTCAGGTGTGTACGCAGGCTGAATGGTGCTTTTCATAGGATTATGTTTGAACAGTTAACTGTGTAAGGAAGAGTAAATACTACCTCTGAGCATTCTTTATGACAACAGTTTCTCAATTCTGGTTCTTATTTTAGCTGTAAAGTCTGTATCAAATCTAAATCTAATCTTGGGCTGTTAATACATAAATTTTAGTATATTACAACAAATCAAAATCTGATTGACATGACACTAATCTTGTGATACTGGTAGAGTTTATTGTACACATTACTCATTCTACGATTGCATTATGATGGAAGTTGACAGAACTGTATGCTTTTAGCTATTCTCTGTTATTGTCTCACTCTTTCACTGTGTGTGTGTGTGTGTATGTGTGTGAGTGCAGTACAGTGAAGGTGCCCCGGGGAGGCCACAGTGGACTGGCATTCTGGGGCACTACAGTAATTAATGTACCCATGGCACATTGCTACACAAGCAACCAAAGCACACACACACACACAACACAGACACAGAGGCAGTTTGTGTGTGTGTGTGTGTGTGTGTGTGTGTGTGTGTGTGTGTGTATGTGTGTGAGTGCAGTACAGTGAAGGTGCCCCGGGGAGGCCACAGTGGACTGGCATTCTGGGGCACTACAGTAATTAATGTACCCATGGCACATTGCTACACAAGCAACCAAAGCACACACACACACACAACACAGACACAGAGGCAGNTGTGTATGTCCTTGTGTCTTTCTTGCTTGTCTTATTTGCAGTGTTTCTAGGTGTAGGTTACAGAGGTCACTTGTGTCTGTATTTACTGAGACAGGAACATTTTTTTTACATTTGGATAACACCAGAGGCTGCTGCGTGGTCTCTTATCTGCTAGGTTTGATTTTCTGACAGCATAGTTCATGAATGAAATGCTCGTCGGCGGCCAACTTTCACTTGCAAATGAGCACGCATAAAGTCTGTGGTAGACTTCAAATGAGTCAAATATAGCTATAGTCCAATTTTGTCTTGCAAAAAAACAAAAAAAGACAAAAGAGGAATAGAGCTATATTTTCTTCAGAGACTTCTGAACACAATTGATACTGATAAAATTAGGATAAAACAAATGTTTTTATCGTTTTAACACCTTCTGGTCTATTTAAATTACGGCTCCCTCCTTTACTTATCTCACCAGTTCCACTTGTGCCATTGTGTGCCACTTTGTATTTTTCCTTCTCCATCAAAGCTTGGCTGCTGCTAAGAAAAGCACCAAACAGCGGGATTGACATTATCAGGCCGATACACATTTGCACTTTCTTTAGTATCATCTTAGGTGTTTGATTAGTGTTGCTGTCGCACAATGCAGCCCGACTCTCATCACCTCTCTCTGTCCTCCTAACTGTCAGTGATAAACCCAGCCATCCTCCTGAAGGGCCACACTGTCTGCTTGAGTGATGGGACCAGGTTTATCAGTAGCCGGATGACTGAAGCAAAACCTGGGATTTGCTTCTGGTAGTGTTGAGATCCGTCCGTCTGTGTTTGCTCATGGCAGAATTCGAGGTATTGGATAGAGCCAGGCAGGGAGACTGCATGCTGCAGTGTAAATCAGGTTGTATAGAGGTTCATTATGCGCCCTTTCCAGAGTGCAGTAGTAACATATATCAGAGTTTAGGACCACAGTATGCTATAGTGCCATCCTCAACTATTGCTATGCTGCTGTAGGAAAGGTCACTTTTACAAGGTGCTGCATTATATAAGGACCGTGTCTGAGTTCTTATGGTATATGGCACATATGATATACTTCTCTAAAAAGTATGGTTGTAATAACATAAGTTGTAATAACATTTCTACCACAAGCACCCATATTTGACATCTAAATTTACTGTCACAGATTGTGCGAGTCAAAGTAAAGTCTTATAACTTATCCTGTTACTAACTTGAGTTGTAAGACCAGTTAGGAAAAGCTATTATTATTTAATATTTTAACAATAAAATATTAATATTTTACCTTTTATTTTAATCAGTCCACATCAGTAAAATCTCTTATTTTCAACACACCCTATTACAACTACCCTTTGGCAGCCATTTCATAGCTATAGTAAGTGTTTGTAGCTGCTAGGCGATCTGGCAGAAACAATTCAACATAAAATACTAATTTCATTAGACATAATTTTTTAGTGCGTAAAAATGATGTTTCCTGTCAGCTCAAGAAGAAGATGGAAGGAAATGAGAAAATTGTGCGGTATTGATTACAACAGCATTACAACATTCTTGGCTGAACCAACTAACAGTGTTACAGGAAGTAATCTCTGGCTAAAGGAAAGGAAACATGCTTCACAAAGAGGATCATCAATGTTTTGTCCATTCTTAGACTGCTTTCTCATCAATGAGAAAATGTTTTATTGTGTGTAGCTTGAGATAAGATCTTTGTTTTCCCTTCCTGTTAGAAAAACCTTTGTGACTTTGTAAGAATTCTTCTCTTCATCACAGTAAATACTGCCCTCATGGATGTAATTGCTTCAATATTTTAAGGTACCAGCTGTTCTTGAGATGACGATGATTCTATGAAGCTCAGTTCAACCTTGAAACAACTTTGGCGACCATCTTTTCTTAGACTGTGTGAGGTCAAAGGTTAGACTCCCTCCATGCCACTACAGAGAGCCATCTATGGAGAGCATCGATGTCAGTAAAAGGGAAAACAAATGCTTTTATCTCTCGAGTCTCTTATGCCATATGTCATTTAAGCCACATCCCTTGTAAATCAATATATTGGTAGCCGGCTTCTGCATGGCTGACCGGTCAGCATCTTGCATTATCACTCAATCTCTGAACGGAATATTTATTTCATTGCAGTGGGGATTTAATTGATTTGTTGTTTCATCTGATGCGGATAGGTATTTGTAGATATACAGCCGTCTATAAAAAGACCATAATTCCACACTGCTTTAAAATTCCACGCTGAAATATTATCCGTGCTGATTGTACAAAACTGTACGTCTCAGATTTATTTTGTGGATTTGAAGTTGGTCTGTAATCTGATCAGCAGAGAAAGAGATTTGTGGTTATGCGGTCATTTAGAGGCAACTAAACGGATAGGGGGAAAAAATGTACTGGGATATGAGGACATTTTCTAATTCACATCCAAAAGCTCCACATTAAATTAAATTAATTTGCATGATGCTCAGCAAAGCTCAAAAGAGTCAGCTGCTAACTTAATACGAATAGACCAACTCCAAAAATTGTGATTAATTCATTAATATAAGTTCTGATGCTCTGTGTAGAGAGGTACATGTCTAATATAATGTATGTTAGGTTAAAATCACTTGAGATTTGTTTGTTAGGGTGAATATGCTGCTCTTGATAGCCAGCCCACTTGCTCCATCTAGTGTTCAGAGCTGTGCATAATCACTGGGCACCAGAGTGCAGTAACCCTCAGAAGTACCTACTGTAAGGCTCACTATATCTCAGAGCTCATTGTTTAGTCTGCCATTACAAAGCGTGCATCGATAAATCTGCTTTCACATCTGAAATCAGGTCTATAAAAGAGCCGCACAATAAACTCTACATTTACTTATAAGCTTTACATAACTGAACTAATATGAAATGGAGCTGTACAAGCAAACCAAGACACCACACTTCATGCATTGTATTGACAGTAATTTATGCAGTGATGCTGATAAATAATCCCATGTCATATTTGGTCAATCTCAGTATCAAGTCGGGCGATTTTTCGGAGCTTCCTCTACAGTTTACAGAACAGAGACTAGTCTTTGTAAAAAACACTTTGCTTAATGCATGTTGTCTCAGTTGATTGTACATCGATATTTTTCAGTGGAAAGTGGACAGGCCTGTATAACCGGTTTACTCAGCGCATTATCGGATCATTTTACATCATTTTTTGTAATATGAGAGCAAAGTCTTCTCTGGCCCCAAGAAGGAAGTACGATCTCAGCCGACATTTTCGATCACTTTTTCTTCAATCCGGCCCCGCCGAGCGCAGCGAAACAGCGAACACACGCCCGTGTTTTTGCCCTCTAAATGAATGTTTAATGAGCGTTTTAGAAGTCATAATGGCATGTCGCTAATGTCCTGTAATGATCTTCCTGTTGATGGCCACGCCTCGATGCTTTCCTCTCCCACTACGCCTCTGACAGTTGTCTGACAATGGTTTGAACTTTTGCTGACTGTAGACTGCTCGCCTTCACTTCACCACCAAAAAGGACTGCAAGTATCCCAAGTCACCGCTTTTGGCTCCGCTGTAGAGAACCATGACTTTTCCCTTAAGAAAATCAGTTTCAGGTATGGCTGATGTTCTTCTTTTTCAATTTTACGCGGCACTCGTTTTGGCTTTTTGCTTAAAATTAGACAAAGCTTTCCAAGTTATCTTGCGGGGAATTGTTTATGGCTTTTAATAATGCTAGTAGTAGTGTTTAGTGGAGTTTTATTATATTAATAAGTGGTGATTTCCTTGGTACTCTGCAGTAGTTCACCTCCTTGGAGCTGTCCGTGGTGCTGAAGCGTTGGAGCACTTTACATCTCCACTGTTTCGCTCTGGAGTTTTGACGCGGTTTGATTTAGAGCTTTTTCTGAGTGTGTTTATTTAAAAACACGTGTTTATAGCAGCTTTATATTCAAACTGTAATGTTTAGTTTTAGAGAGTCGCTTACTGTATTTACTCTCCTTCTAAATCGCGAGATTTCAGACTTAACTATGCGACGCCTCATGTTTAATAAGCGAAAAATACATAATAATGATGTGTTACTGGCGTCTATTATTAATCAGGGGAAATAAATAAAACGACACTTTTGGTTGAGGACTGTAGATGGCACCATTGGTTAGGCTGTCGGCTGCGCCCAATCCAGGACTGAGGGAAAAGCAAGGGAGTGCTGAGGCTGGCAGTCAGGGGTGGAAATGACAGAGACATCAGTGTCAGAACATGACCTTTGGCCTGGGGTTCGTAGTTACTACAGTAAAAGTGCACTTTTTTCACTTGGCATTTACATGATGTTAATTCATAATTTACCAGAAGTAGCCCATTATAAAAGTTATATACACATCTGTAATATGCATATATATGTATGTATATACGTATTTATATTTTTGTAGTGAAATTTAGGGGAATTTATGATGCCGTATAATCCTCCGTTTTGAGGCTGTTTGGATCTTATTTCATCCCACAAAATCACAGCTTATTCCACTATACTCATCTTTCATTTCCATCGCTGCTGACGTCTGATGAAGGCGACCTGCTGCCTCACAGTCACCTGCACGCTAAAGCGAGCAGTGGCATTAAATAATAGGTTTAATTATTATACTTAATATTTAGTTAATCATCTATTTGCTGCATGAAATTCCTGTAGTCTGCTGTTGAACACAAGTTTGAAACATGGGATTTATTTGTCGAAATTCGTCACAGTCTAAGCGACCGAGCTGCATCTGTAGTTCTTAACTCTCGTGACTTTCTGTCCAGTCTTGTCCAATAAAATATCCGAAATCTGTGGTATTCCCTCCTTTTCTCTCTTTTGTTTTTCTCCTCTTCGCCACCTCCCCGCCCCCCGCGCCATCTACGCCCCTTTCTCTTGATATGTAACGTGAATTGTCCCACATGACGGCCTAGAGTATGTGGGGATACTCATTCTCTGTGCACACTGACTGGGTTTGTGTCTCACGAGTTAGACTCCCCGTCCTCTCTCTCCCTCCTCCCCACTGCTCATTCTCCAGGTTGTCGGTGGGATGCTCTGAGCAGCACAGCTGAGTGTGTGCTTTTTGCGCTGGGCTCGGATACTGCATCCACAATGAGGCGCCTCCTGCTATCACCTTGCGCTGCCTCGCTTCAACAAAAGAGAGAAAAACAAATGGAATCTCCTTAGTGGTTCGCTCACATCCTCCGCGTTGCCTTTCTGAAAACGCAGTGTTAAGTCTCTTTCTCACAGCAGCAGCTTCAGTGAGGGATCAGGGAAACCAGGTAAAGAGCACTGCAAACACTCTCCTGGCGTCTGCAAACAGGTGTTTCCATCCTTTAGCTGCGCATTGAGGTTCATTCACGACTATCTGCCTACCCGAACACCATGTGCGCGGCCATGTAGTTTAGTGGGATGGAGCAAAACCGCTTACAGAGACTGGGTCTGTGCGTATTTGTTGTGATGCCGAGAAAATGATACAGTTGGAGGAACATGCAGCGTGCTGTGGTGAAAGTCTTTGTGCAGCTTCACGGTGGAACGTGTGGTTTTTATTTTTTGTTAAGTTTCACTTTTTTCTCGGAGATACAACGGACAATTCCTGAATAACGCCCAAATTCATGAAAAGATGATTCATTTGGACATTATCTAACTGGCTTTACCGCACTACGGGGACTATTTTATTGTCTACTCTTCATAGTCCACCTGGCAATTTCTTTATTTAACGAATCGTTGTAGTTGCCTCACATTGTTACCGCTGCGCCTGGACGTTTTCCTTCGGAATCCAGTTTTCTGGATTCAAAGAGGGTGATTATTTTCACGCTTCTCCGGAAGTTTTTTCCAGAGCGCTGCCAAACTGGCCATGGCTGCAGCGATTGCCAGCTCCCTCATAAGGCAGAAAAGGCAGGCGAGGGAGCGGGAGAAGACTAATGCCTGCCGCTGCGTTAGCAGCCCCAGTAAAACCAAAGGAAGCTGTGAAAAACCGAGTCGACTAAACGTTTTCTCCCGGGTCAAACTCTTTGGCTCCAAGAAGAGGCGAAGGAGACGACCAGGTGTGTTGTGCAATTTCATCAGGCTATCATCCTCATGATCACTAACTCGTCATCTTTTGTAGGGTGCCATTATCTTTCAAAAATCACCTAAACAAGACAGAATACACTAAGTACTGCTCCGCATTTCGATGTATAATTCAAAAGATTAATGACACTGCCAAAGTTGTGGGAGAATGAGGGGGCTCCCTTATGAAGTTTGTCCACAGAGAGGTCACCTTTGGCAGCTCAGACTGCGCTGAGGGATATATTAAACTGATCCTTCATCCTTCACCGTCTACTTATTCAGTCCACACTGGACAAGATATACAAAAGTGCTTGTTAAGTCAATTTTGTAAATTACTTAAGATTTCACTGTCACTAACAAGTCACTGTTCACTGATCAAATGAAATTACATGATCAGTTCATCATAGGTGATTTAAAATGTCTGTATTATCAGACTCTAAATTGATTAATACTATTAATACATGGTACCCTTGACTAGACTATAACTTAAATGTCTTAATAATTAATCACAAATAAGACCTACGCAAGTTGACACACAGATGTAAATAAGCAGGTCCTGACTGACTTTTAAGCAGAACTCACAATTAGCTCAAAAATGATAATTCCCCATATACTGTTGGCCAAGTTCTTTGTCGCTGAAATGTATCCAATGAAAAAAATATTTGGCAGATAAGAAGAAATAAGTGGTACCTGACTGTCAGAACTCTAAATAAAATGAGAAGAATTATAAGTATATAGTCATACACTTATAATAAGTATTATAAGTGTAAGTGCTCTATCCCTGGACATGTGAACCACGGTCCAGGGTGGCTCTTTAAGCACTCTTATTACTGCAGTGACAGAAGTGTGTCCCTGCAGCCTAAAGCACCCACTCTCTTACGAATCCAGCGCAGAAGTGACCACGGCTGCATATCTGATCTGATCACATCTTACTCAGGCCTCAAAGCTCACCATTTGTCAGTTGTGTCAGTTTCTTCATGTGTGTGGACATGACGACTGCACGACCTTACAAGATTCATCTCCGTTTTCTCTCAAGCTTTATTCAATCCCATTTATTCATCCACTTAATTCATTTCCGAGCAGATTTATAACTCTGTATGTGATGCACCTGGAGGTTAGGGGGCATGTTTATGCTGTTGCATAAACATGCCCCCTCTCACTTTCACAACCCCTCTCACTTCCATTTTCTTTCTGTCCTGTGGAGGAAGCAATGAGTGCCAAGAAGAAGGCGTTGTCTGTGTGCGACTTACACATGGTGCCTCACCAAACACAAAAAACTGGCATCTTTTGGAAATACAGTGTGGACTGGTGTATTGTCTGGTAATGTAGTGTACACATGGTCATGTTCTTCTGTGTTTACAGTACATGCTGACATGTGTACACGTCTGTATGCAAAAATCATCCAACT
The DNA here is from genome assembly GCA_003416845.1 of Oplegnathus fasciatus. Lineage (NCBI taxonomy): Eukaryota > Metazoa > Chordata > Actinopteri > Centrarchiformes > Oplegnathidae > Oplegnathus > Oplegnathus fasciatus. The sequence goes on from NTHP01000187.1 coordinate 398,940, forward strand.
ATAGATCCGTTGCATATTTTCAGGCTATAGTTAGGTGTCATAACTTGATAATGAAATGTAAAAAGTTTTACAACAAAATCATTACAATATTTCCAGCGTACAGACTGAATCAACCTTCTCTGCAGCAAAAGTAACCTTAGTAAGGCTAGAAATGGCAGTACTGAAAGGTAAGTGAGATGAAAGGATAGATAAAAGGTGTGGCAAACCACAGTAAAGGACACTCCACCAGGGACAGTAACCAGGGAATAGAGAACACTTAGCTCTTATCAGACATTACACTGATGCAACACAGACAGGCTACCCAGCCACTTCAAAAGTAAATGCTCTGCCCCTTAAAACTATTGTCTTTTAGACTTATTGAGGCTCGTTTTATATGTTGGCAAAAGTAATCGTGTAGCTTTTGCCCACTGTATTTAACTTAATAGTTTCATTACTCTATATTCTATTTTGTCCTTGTTTTAAATCTTCTAACAGACATATCTTTTTAAATCAGCTCCTTCCTCACTATGTCAAAAATATGTTGACATGTTGAGCACTTTATTGATCACAAGTGCTATCATTTGCAGGTAAATTTCAAATTTCAATATACTTTACTTTTAAATTTAATTTACTCAAATGCTAGTATGTGCTAAATATCACAGGCCTTAGTTTTTATTTAACTGCACACATCCCAAACAAGTTATTAGGATTTTCTGGGAACCATGGCAGTTTTTTAAAAGATTATTTTTCTGACATTCTACCTCTATGAGACGGTTCACATGCGGTAGAGAGTGACAGGGAAGCATGGAGAGAGAAAGAGGGGGTGACATGCAAGAAATCCTCCTCAGCCATCTTAGACCACTGAGCCACCACACGCCCCAAAGCCATTTTTAAATTTGATACGATTTGCTCTTGCCCATCTGTGGTCTTATTTTTCTGTTGTCAAGCCTTTTTAGTCACCTCTGTTCCACTGCAGAGAAAAGGCAGAAACAGTTTGTCACTTTTCATGGATTGTAGACACAGCAACGTTGATCAAACTGTAGTTCTTACCATTTTGCCATTTAAATAGTATTAACATCAATTTCTGTGTCTGATCTTAAAGTTTCATAAAACATAAATGTTTTTTAATTGGTTAGATGTCTTGCTTTATTTGTTTATATAAGCCCTGGACAATAAAAGTGAAGTAAGTGGCTACAAGATCTGTGGGAATCTGTGTATACTGTAGGATAAAGCCTTTATCAGTCCTCTCGTTTCATGAAGTGGCAACCACCATGACTGAGTGGTCAAGCCAATGTGAAAGTGTCTTTAACTACAGCTCCTCTGATGGCTGCCAGATCCTGGCTTCAAAACTATCAAACAACACAGGGTTCCCTTAAAAATGTCTCTTGATTCTTTTCCACAATAAGGCCAGAACTCAACAATTGAATTTGCTTCTTCTGGCATGTTTTTGGTGGTGACTGGGGTTTGCTTGATTGACAGGTGTCTCAGCCTATCACAGTCAGCCATTGCAATTGTTCCTTTTAGTCCCACCTCAGCTCCACTCAGCCTAACTACCCTTTGACTAAATTGGATTTTGTGGCTCCAGCAACTTCCAAAATGGCGGCGAGCAGTAAACCAAGGCAGATGCTTAAAAATGTCCCTTTAGAAGGCTACGAGTGACATCACGTCGTCACATTCATGTTTTCCTTCAGTCTGTGGTTTCATTCTTGCATCTTCCCGTGTCTGTGTCCCCTGTGCTTTCACAGAGCCCCAGCTGAAGGGGATTGTGACGAAGCTGTACAGTCGACAAGGTTTCCACCTGCAGCTGCAGGCAGATGGAACCATTGATGGAACGAAGGAGGAGGACAACGGTTACAGTAAGTTTCATACTAATATTTTGTCCCCCTCATTTTTATCACACATCCATTGCCATGCAGCACTGTTGGTCAACCTCTTACCTGGCTATTGCCGATTCCATGTACTACAGACAGAACTTCATTAGCTATATACCATCTAACAGAGGATCAATATTATGGCAACTAAAACATCAAATTCACGCCCCTTGCATGTGTTTAAGAGAAACAGTGTAGCTTTGCTTTTCTTGTATTATAAATATATTCCTAGCACAGAGAAAAAGAAGTTCTTCTTTGCCAGTGCAAGTGCTGCGGTACTGAGTAGCTGTTTCATTTTATCTAATCAAAGTCATCCTATGGCAGCCTGAACACAGACGATGATTGGCTTTTTACTCTCCTACACACTGCCTCTGTGGTGAGAGCCAGTTCTGTGTTATACTACGTACTGTATTGATGCGTCCCTATCATTGCCATCACACCCACCAGCTCTTTGTTTTCCAATAGACAGATTAAAGAGGAGATCAATGGAAGAGTAAAAGCACAGCCACTTGTCTGGTAACAATACAGAAGAAATAGACCACCTTATAATTAGACAGCGTCGTGAACACTACATGCTTTTAAAGATTAGAACAGTACGGCGGTTAGCGACCTATGTGAAATCCACTTTGCCCCCATACCAAAACAATACTGCTGAGGAAAAGATCTGCATGGCACACTGAAACAGCTCTGATGTAATACTTATGGTGTAATCCAGACACTAAGCGGATGTAAACACTTCTGGAGCCTCTGAATTAGTACCTCTGTATTCAATTACTCCCCACCCAGAGATGGCGGGCGTATCTTACATATAAATAGCAGCTCTGTGCAAGTGGGATGTTGTTTAAGCAGAACACCTTGTAATTTGTGTGGAAGTTGTTTCCTAAATAAAATGAAGGCAAAGTTAAATACTACACAGAGCAGACTATGTGCAGGAGGAGAAACAAAGATAATGAAATAACAACATCTTACACACACACACACAATATTATACTTCACCTCACACACCGACCACCCTACCCATCACGTCTGCATGGTCTCACTTTTCTGTTGACTTACATAACAACTGGCCCGCATTGGCACCAAAATAGTTTTTGAAGAGAAAATTAAAGAGTGCTGCTGAATAGGAAAAGGAGAAAGAGTGAAGCTCTTTGCACTGCTCCAAAAATAGCGTTGTTAGGCGCTGGGTGCGCTTGTCTCCATGGTGACGGAGAGCGCAGTCCTCTTGGAGCTACTGGTGTCTTGTGATGGTGGGAGAGGACCTACTCAAATGCACACACACACACACACACACACACACACACACACACACACTCACACAAAAACAAGGATTTGATCTTTGCTACCGTAGCTTGCTGAGAAGACAGACCGTTCGGCTGTGGTAAGAAAGAAGTTTGATACTTCTGCGGCATTTTCATCAGGAAGGCAAAAAGTGTCAGAAATAACAAATCCAGGTCTCTTAAATCCCAGTGATTTCTCACCCATTTTATACAGTATCAACCATTTTCTTGTGTTGCATCACAGCTGAGCAAACCCACTGGGTATCTACAGTAGAGAAAAAAAGAAGACAGAACTGTAAGGTAACTCTAAATCCTTTTCCTTGAAAGAGGGAGGGTATTGTTTCAGTGTTCAAAATGCAGTCCATTCTCAGTCTTGTCCTAGATGTTGTGTTTTCAACTGTTGTTTTTGTAAATAGACTCAAAAGTTCAGATTCCAAAGTTTGCTAAGATGTCCACCTTATTGTCAGCAAGACTGGAGATACTGTGGATCCCAGAATTAGGCAAAGAAATTGGCAAGTCTTCTGACGTGTAATCCACATCAAATACATGCCAACTGAATCTGACTGTTTAACCATTTTTTTATTAAAGTTTCCAAGGTTGACTCCTTCTGTCATTAAATTTCCCTGAATCTTTAATGTCCTTTCCCTTACAGTGAACACATTTCTGTGTTCTTACTTAAATCCTACGAGAAGTTGTCATGTCTCTCACTAATGAACAACGAATATCACTTTGGAGCTTCTTCAGCATATTGTAGTCGAAAAACAGTGCCATCCTTTATGCAACGGCACTATACTCACAGATGCAATCAAATCAAATTAAATGAGTCTTACATTATTTACCTAATTCAGCCTTACATTTTTCTCAAAGTAACCGAATTTACCTCATCCAAAGAGCCACTGCAGTCGAACAGTAATCAGACCACAGAAGTGCTGTGTAATGTTGTCACAACAGCTCACTTTTCAGCTCCAATACTATGTCCTGCAGTCATATTCAGGCTGCTCTAATTGCAGGCATGCTGCTCCCAGAATGAGTAACACATAGGATAAATGTTTAAAATGTGACTCCTAGGCTGTTAGTGGGTGGAACTTGTACCCAGAGACAGCCTGCAAGCAATCGTGAAAACCGTCCCTCAGGCCTCCTCACCCTTCTCATGCCTCTCTGCACTAGGAAAGGTCTGTGAGTGGGTGGTGGCCCTGTCATCCTCTTCAGTGTGCTCAGGTGTTTCTAGGAGCCAGGAAGTAATTGAGTTTCCCCTCTTGAAAATCTCCATCAGTACACCGGCTGGTAATCCTTCTGAAATGAAGTGGACTGCAGATGTGTATGTGAGCATCATGGTGGGAGGATGAAGGGAGAAAACTCAGTGAGCGACGCAGAGCGAGAAGGGCGCAATTATAAAGACAAGAACTGCTCGCGTAGCAAGATGTTTCAGGAGAGGAAGAAATCAAATCATCAAATCAAAAACTGTACAACGTACAACAAGATACAACATGCATGTAACGCAGATCCAAGTGTGTTTAATTCATACCTGAAGAAGTCTGCAAATCTAGTCGGTTTGACACATAGTGAGGAGAGATTTCTTATGAAAACACTACCTCACATCCCCTCTAGCGCCTCATACAGCAAAGCCAAGATGGATCAATGTGAACAATGGTTCAGGAAAAAGTTTGCTGATAGTGCCATCTGTAACCTGTAAGTGTGAATTTTCTGGCAAGGGATTGTTGAGCCTCCGCACTGCAGTATTGAAGGATGCTCCAAAAAGTAGCAAAACTTGGGAAGACATTTGTTAGAAGGAATAAAAACAAAAGTATTGCATGTTCATTCCTAGTTCATCCTCTCTGGGAGTTGTGCTAAAATGACCTGGTATCAATCATTTGTTTAGGAAATGTTGGATTTATTGGATGGATTTATTGTGAGCTAGTTAAGTAATTATATACATACACTGAGTATAGTTTATGTTTGGGTTGAGAGAGGATGTTGTTCTTAGTGCATCTCAGTGCAGCTCAGGTGCAACCCCTAATTGCAAAAATTATACTGTCATAGTTTCTCCATCTTTGATTGACAGAGTCAATGAATACAAATTTGGAAAGCAGATCTATCATTGGTTTGCCAGCTTAATAAACACACAAGATTACTGTACAGTACACCTAAAAATACTGCAGATATTGAGGTTGTAAATAGTAGCTCCTATCTGTTTGAGATATACATTGTACTGGCAGCATCTGCTGTACAGTACATAGCTGCCAAAGCAGGCATCACCAAAGATACTCTCCCGAAAAAAGAAACACCAATCTGTCATTTTGAAAGCTTCGAGATAAAGAGTGGTGCATCTTTCCCTGGAGAGCCATCTTCTGATTGCTGGACTGTCGCTAACTATGTGTTTGAAAAGTGGTGCAATTTTAGGGTGAGCTGAAGTTAGTTAAGAAAGTGACTGAACCTGAGAATATAATTGAGAATTTAAGAAGCACAGAGGACCCTAGACCGTGTAAAAAAACCAAAACAGCATCAGTATCAGTAAGGAGAAGTCAGTTTCAGGAGAAATGGATGGAGAGTTCTGATCATATAATGAATACATGACAAAAAAACAAGAAAAAAATGCTCAACATTAAGATCTCTTGCTATTGAGTGTTATACGACAGAAAGCAGTTTGTGACAGCTGTTTTGGGAATATTGCTTCTGATCATCCAATGTATTTGTCATTCTTAAAGGGCTGGCAAACAAGAGTATACTGTATGTTGAGAAAACCGTTTAATGAGGCATTTGGAGAAACAAAAAACAGGTAAAGACAGACAGAGAGAGGTACAAAGGGAAGACAGAGAACGAGCGAGTGGTTCTGGGACTTAAATGCCCTGCTGGTAATGCCCGTTTACTCTACCAAGTAAATACATTATGCATTCCTATGGCGGTTGTTTACAATGAAAGCCCAGAGAGAGGGAGGTCTGCAGTGTTAAGGCGATAAGGGCAGATGAAATAGCCCATCAAAAAGCCTCTATAGTGCACTTCGCTCAAAGGAGTCTGCAGATAGGGATCTACTAAGTGGTTGACAAGAGGACCTATAGTAGGAGCACACTCTGACTCACAGCTTAACTGATGAGAGAATGAAGTTTCATTTCTCTTCTCACACTTGTCTAATGTCTCTATACTGTCCTAATGTGATGTAATGTACAGCCTTAACAATCAAGAGGATAACTTGAGATGAATGTTATGATTCTCCTGTGGACATTATTTACTGTATTTGGTACTATGAAAAGGGTAAAACAAAAATCCACAGCAGTGGTGATGGCATCACTGTTTGGGAGTATGTCCAACAATAGTCAGAACAAAAGGCGAGAAGCTTCCTTTTTTTGAGATAGAAGCACGACTGCAGACTTTCAGGTGGATGTTCGTGTGCTTTCCTCTATTCAGCCCGTGGGTTTCCTGCCAGCATCTTATGAAACACTCGTATACAGTGCAGGCCGACATTAATTAGGTAGAGGGTTACCTCATTGACCAGCTGGGCTGCCGCTGGCTCTCTCAGCCTCACGACTCGAACTCAGCCCTCTGGCCACAGACAGGTTTATGTGTGTGTGTGTGTGTTACAGCATGAAGTTTTTGTAAAGAGGTGCGCAAGTGTTTTCTCTTCCCGCACTCATATGTAATGCTGCATCGCAACTGGCCCACAGTGGCCACTGGTAGGTGACGTTATGGAGAGAGCAGCACTGTCAGATAACAGCACTGTCATCATCATCATCATGATAGATTTACATTTGGCTACACAATTTGTTTTCATACTTGCTTTCTGTCCATCTCAAAGAATTTTAGATATTGTGTTTGCAATACTTAGGCTTAACTTCAGCCTGTTATTTCAGTTCATGTGTGTGAATACACAACATTTTGAGCTGCTTTGTCATTTCAACAATTTCTGTCTCCTGTTTCTGATTTTGTTCATCTGCTTTATGAAACACCCTTGGGGGAGAGTTGCTGAGTCCCTGAGCTTATGTCCTACCTCTATTTGTGGTTGGGTTTTGACAACTCACTCTCATCCAGACAGAGATGGGGAACACTAATAACAACTATTTTAACCCCTTAACGGTGAATGCTACATAGTTAAGCTGGCAGAGCTCACTACACTTTGGGCTTGTGCTAAAATTTGGATTTCTCTCAGAAACATTTGTCCACTTTCTGGCTTGTGCTGTGACAGCCGGACAGAGTTTAACGGCAGTCTTAATTTTGCCAAGTTATTTATTTATCTACTGTGTTACCACAAGCTGCCCTGCCCTGAACACTGTTAAAATATTTCTCAAATGCTACATATCTCAAGTATTAAATATTATCATAAGAATGTATGGTAGCTGCAAAGTATATATATATATTATTAATTCATTGCCCCTTGTGTATTAAATGGAGATGAAAGTGTACGCTTTGTTTATTCTTTGTCTTTGCTGTCTGTCTCTTTCCAGCCATGTTCAACCTTATTCCAGTGGGGCTGCGAGTGGTGGCCATCCAGGGGGTGCAGACCAAACTCTATCTGGCTATGAACAGTGAGGGCTACCTGTACACATCAGTAAGTGTCTCACTTAGAGTGTTTGTGTGCATGTGTGTCTCTATCCTAGTGGCTGACCTTGTATTCCAGCTGTATGCACAGAGAATGCGAGGGTCTCTGGCAGACATCTGAGTTACTATGGTGATATGAGCGATTGGAAGAAACTCAACAAAAACATGTGTGACAGAGAGAAGCTAGATACTTTAAAGGAATAGCAGTTTATTTTGCTTAAAGTGGTTATATTTTAGCAGATTTTTTTTTCTTTTATTTATATTATTCGTGGAAATGGAAAACTCCCTACCAAGACACATCATCCTAAGCCTGATGAAAGAGCAGCATCATTTTCTGATATAATTCAGTGTCAATAAGAAGTTCAAGGATTGTGTAAGCGGGCGGAGCAGTGACATATCCGATCATGGCAGCTGGCTCTTCATCTTTGATTAAATGTGCAAGGTTATGAATAATTCAGTTGCAGGCTGAACAATGTCCCTGTTAGTCTTCCTCCCAAATGCCACCATCACATTGTGCGGCAGGCGTCACTTGTAAGACTGACAGGCTGGTTGGATGTGCACCCAGAGGGCATGCAGACACACACATTCACCATTAACAGACAATCCTCATAGTCAAATTAGTAAAGATTGTTCTGTATGGTAAAGGTCTCAGTAGGCAGGTACAAGGGTGATTGATAGAAACAAGCTCAGAAACAGCAAAGAAAACCTAATGATCTTGTAGCTTTTTATTCTGCAGCTGCCACTGACAAATTATCTATTACATTCTTAGGCAGTAATTTGATGAAAGAAGAAGGAAAACTGGACTCTGTCTCCCCCGATTTCACTCTCTCGCACAGACAAACAAATGCATTAATAAACAGGGTTAATGTGATAGCTCTCACCAAGCATTAGTTCAGTCAGAGACACTTATGGTTATCGAGTTAGATTTGGTGAAAGAGGCTCTGCTCTTTGAGGAAGATCTCAACGAATCCAAGAAGCAACAAGGATGCTGCTGAAAGGACTAATCCTCTAAATAACAAACACATACGTGAATGATAGATCTTAGCAAAGACAGCCACACCAAAAGGTTCAACACATACTATATGGGAGACTGAGGTGCTGGGGAAAGCTACAACAATAAGCAGCATTATAAAGATATCAGCAGAGTAATAGTGAGAACTGCCAGGTTGTAAAGGCTGACGTGTATACCTGTATGAATATGGATGGATCGCACCAGAAAGCTGGTTGCCGATTAGCTGAAGTATGCGCCACTAATAGTGAAGCATACATTAAGCTGTCCATAGAAATGTAATATTCTTACCAAATTTATTTTAATATTTTCATCAAATGAAAATCTAATTTCTAGTGAACAGTTGTGTATAGAAGCAAAGATCTCATTCAGTGTAGTTTTTGTAAAACCAAAAGAATGACAACATAATCACTGTAGCGAGTGTGGCGAGTGATTGTGTGGTCTGCCTATAATTACACTTTAATGAGCGCTAGCATTTGTTTGACAACATATCCATGGGGGTTGCCCCAGCTAAGCATGCCTGAGGGGAACGTACAGCAATAATTGAAATAAAACATACTCCTTCAACCCCTTCCCACACACACACATTCATGCGCTGTATTTAACATGGCTCCCCAGCAGTCCACAGCTCCCAGTGAGTGATTTTAATGATATGAGCTTGGCTGTCAGTAATTAAGCATATGCAGCAAGCTGTAGGATTAATTTAATACAGATAGATCCTGCTGGCAAAGGCTTCTATATGCAGAGAGAAGCAGCAGTATTAGTATTGGCCTATTTCTAAACTGCCTTTATTGCTAAAGTTTTAGGAAAAAACTGGATGCCAAGCAGCTTATAACCACCTTAGATGAGCATAATATTCTTGATAAGTTTCAGTCTTGCTTCCGTCTGTTGTTCTTCCCTGAAACAGCTCTTTGCAAAGTCTTCAATAACATCTTAATACACAGTGATGCAGGAGAATAATCTGCTTGGTACTGTTGGATCTCAGTGTGCCTTTTCACACTGTTGATAAAAATATCCTAAATTGAGAGACTTAGGCAGTGTTTGGGTATCTCTGGAAAACTAAGTGCTTCTCATCCTACCTCTCTCTTCCTACAGTTTTTCAGTTGATGTTGTTAACAATGCATTCTCCTGTGCAACTCTGCCTTGTGGTGTGCCCCAAGGTTCTATCCTGGATCCTATTTTGTTTCCTTATATATGCTTCCCCTGAAACAGATAATAAGTAGTATCTTATCTTATATATCTTATCACTGCTATGCAGATGATATCCAATTATACTGTGCGTACCTTCTGACCTCAAAATAGGCCCACTGTATCTCAAGATGAGATGGAAAATATTCACACATTTAGTGTCCTCATCAAATTCAGAATCCAGTTCAAGGTCTATGTGATCACATTTAGAGCTTTCTACTGGCCAGACCCCTACCTACATTACTGAGCTATTACAGCACTATACCACTCGATGGTCTCTGAGGTTCTGATAGGAGACTGTTTTACCTTGCTTCAGGCTTAAAACTAAAGTAATCTATGCATTTGAGGTTGTGGGTTCTAAATTTTTATACGTACTACTATGTGACCTAAGATCTGTTGACAATATAGACACCATTAAAAAGCAGCTCACAGCGCAGTGCCTTTAGTTTTACATTCTTATATTGTGTCTCTCTTATTTTATGTTTTTTTGCATTGATCCTCGATTTGAAGTACTGTCTGACATCTGAAGAAAGATGCTATGTAGCAGTATATAGTAGATTGCTACTTATGTAGGTAAGTGTATCTGCTGAAAATAAAGGTGGAATTTACTTATAAAACATTTTGGTTTCTTACCTTGGACTCAAAAATATGGGATTAAAAAAGCTGGAATCAGTAGAATGAGAATTTGAGCCACAATCAATAAAATAAGATCCATGAAGATAAAATATAAACATATAAATATAAAAATAAGATATATCAATGAAAACATCTAAACAATACTAAATTCTTCTTGCAAGCACAGAATTTGCATTTTATTCTATTTTGTGTTGTTTGTGAGGTACAAATATGTTCAATTTTACTCAAATGGTAAAGAGCATAAACGCTCCAGTCTGAAATGAATACTGCTGCATGTAGTTGTTATGCTGTTTTAAATACCAGTCCTCACGTGAAATACAGTACATCTTGTAGGTGTGTTAAATTGGAAGAATGCAGTTGGGGGATGGGTTGTAGAGCTTTCTGTTTCAGCTAAATTAGAGAGGGAATTGAACTGAATGTGTAGCTGGCTGCCTAATAGTGTCTGTCTTGCTGGGATTGCTGCTATGGTAAAGTGCTGCCTTGAAGCCACACATTAAACCAGCCAATAGCAGGTCAGCATTGGAGGGAGATTCCCAATCAAAAGTGGAGAGACAACAGATGACGTATTCTGGGTGGGGGGGGATGAAGTGCTGCTGCTGGGGTCTGGATGCTTCCCATTATTCTACATGTGTGTGCATAAGTGCATGCATGAATGGAAACGTGAGTGCATGGTGTGTGAATGTTTGTAATATGATAAACAGGATTCATATGATTTACATTACATTTACATTACACTGACGCAAATTCAAATGCATACTAAATTATAAATGTCTATGTACGTTTAGGTTTAACCTGATGCTATGGATTTCATTTGACAGCATTAATTTTAGTGGCTTTTAGAGAGTACACTGACTTGCCTCACATATGCATCTGGTGTGTGTGCATCTGTTTGTTCATAACTGTGTGTTCTGTACGTATACGAGCATACACCAAGAAAGAGAGAGAGAGAGAGCGAGAGAAATGAGTAGTGAGAAAAACGGTGCACATGTGTGGGTGAGTCAGAATGCACCAGTGAAAATATATTCATCCATCAGCGTCAATGTGTGGGAGAGGAAGAACCAATTAATATGTATTTTACTTTACTACCCTCTCGTTTCCTGTCCCCCCCCCCGACTTTTGCAAAAGCAGTGGAGCAAGTTTTGCATCAGAACTGCAGAAGTGTCCTCTATTCTACACAATAAAAGTGTTCAACATAATCTTAAATAATCTGCAAAAACATACAGTTACCAACCCAATACCCTCTCATAGATCTGTAGCCATCTGAAAAAAAGCATTTAAGCTTTCTTGATATGTTTTCAGATGTGTGGGTATATTTTTAGATCCTGAGCTAAGTGGTGTCCACATATCTCACGAGGTGCCTTTGAAGTGGTGTTATTAATTTCCTGGTGGGTCATATTTGAATTAGTGTGAGTCACTGAGGCTCCAGTTGAGTCTCGTCTAGACTGCACTGTGTGAGCGTGTGTAAAATGCAGAGTTCAGGGCTCTTGGGGTGGAGATATTTATCAGGTTAGCATTGAAGTTTACAGGCTCTTTTTTACCTAAATCGCCGGGCCAGTTAAATCCCTGCGATGGTCATGCATCATGTGAAAGAGTTCCTCCACAAGACATGAAACCCAATACATTCTCACTCATTTATAAAATTATAAATATATGCATTAAGTGCCAGCTAAACGTCTAAAATGAAAAGAAAGGTCATCTAAATAACAGGTAGAAGACAAAAGAATGATGATGATGATGAGGTAAAAAGGAAAGAAGCCTGCTGGACGAATGTGACACCTGCATTATATCTACACTCACTCAACCCACTAAGTATTTTACTCCCATTTTTTGTCGAAGTTTGGGTATAAATTCTAACTTCTATAATATAATGATAAGTATTTTATTTGTCCCCTTGGGGAAATTATTCAAGTCAAAACTGCTTTAGGAGAATCCCTGAAACCTTGTATAAGGGATGCAGAGTTTGTGTAAGAGCATATTTTATTCTTCAAAGTATAACAATTAATTCGTATGTATATAGGATAAACATAAATAAAGACAGAGAACAGCAAATAAGTCTGTATATCGTTGTGCTTGTACATTATGTATTTGTATTTTAGTACACTCCTGTTAGACATGTAGTGGGCTCACACCCCGTTCAACCATTTAGCAAGCACAATGCCTTTGGTAAATAACCACTGCTGTAAGGTTTCACTCCATTGAGCTGTGTCATTAACTAGTTTGTGTTGTGTGTGTGTATGTGCTACTGGCTTGAGCGTGCACCCTGTGTGGGTGTGTCTATTTGTGTTTGGTATTTGCAAGGGTCTTTTCCACTAGCTTAAAGCTCTCCAATTTATTCCCAAACAAACGAACACTATGAGTGTACTTTTATCTTTAGCTAAAGAAAAAGGTGCTTTTTAATCCACTTCCACTCTACTGAAAAGACTGGGACATTGAAAAGCCGGATTTAGGAAGATTTGTCTTCACTGCCCAGCCATAGCATTAGCTTTTGCAAGTCTCACAAGCATTGATGTGGCTGCAAAACTAGAACAGCACTCAGCCCCGATTCTATTGGCATAATTGGTGTCATCTTAGTTTCGATATGGCAGCTGAATACACACGGGGCAGCGCGCAGCATTGATTTGGCTTGTCTTGTGAAAAATCTGGCCAATATCTTTACTGAGGAGATCAGATACATTATGCTAGTATTTCTCCTCCTGCTGATTGGATCAGGAAAACACTATCGGGCTGTAATTACTCCCCTGAAGCCAACAGAATGCTGTATGAGGGTGCATCATAATTGATCGTGTTTTCTTGACATGACCTCCTTGCTTAATGGAATATTCATTTCACAGTTACCCTTACAACGGCAGAATTGTGTAATTGTAGGATAGAGCACAAGAGGTTACCCAGATGGGCAGTGTGTGTCTGTGCATGTGTGTCCGTGTGTTTTACGTCCATGGATATTAAAAATTGGCAGGGAAACATTCAGTATGTTACGCTCAACACTTGCATCAGCCTTTAAATGTCTCCATCCTATTATTGGATCATAAAGAACTCAGGCAATACTGCCATAACTTAAGACGGGATTCCCCCTCGCTGTAAAAAAGAAGTTCTCTGCCTCTCCCTGCCCTTTGCCCATGAGATAAAGTTCACTTCATTTAGAAAGACAAATGTAAATTAATTTGTGTCATATGTTGTGTCATTTCTGTATGCAGTGTTGCTATTTGAAGGTGAGACACTGACAGTGAAGATGTTTTTCATACAAATGTACAGGCTTGTTTCCATGTGCAGTTGTATGTTAAGGTTTGAAATGAACTACACTGCTCTGAAATGAGATTTGCATGCCTGTAACAACAGACATTTTCAAAAGAGATTATGAGAAGAAAGTATGGAAGGATTTCTCAGGCAAACCTTTTGTGCTTCTAACGAAGTTCAATCTAAAGCTGTGATTCATGAAAGATAAATCCTGATGCCCTGTTAATTTTACTAATATTTTCAAGATACGGACTTTGGTCAAGTTAAGTACAAACGCTGTCATTTTAATAAAAACTATACAGTGGAATCTAAGATAGTCCTAGACTTACTGGCCCAACAACAGGGTGACCCTCCTCATACATACATGTATGTAAGGCACCCTGCCCCGCATATGCATACAAATACAAACAAACCCTAAAATTGATATGTAAATAATGGGCTGGAGGTGGTGAACCCAGATGTCACCATTGGCACTATATTAGGTTAAAAATAATGACGCTGGTATAGAACATGACTAGAAGACCTTAAAGCTTCCAATCCTCTGCCCTCCTGTTCACTTTCTTTGTACCAGGCAGGTCCAACAGCATGGCTTGAGACTGAGAGGTGTATAAAGTTAAAAGAAAACACTGCTCACACAGATGTTTTAGAAAAGAAGAAAAAACAGGGATGTGAATTTTGCCTATTCCACAATGTATCACAGAAAACACAACTATTAAACAAATTTTCTCACAGCTACAAAAATATGCAAGAGGGCAACAAAGAGCTGACAGACTTATACAACAGGGCTACGTATGCAGCTAAGTCTTAATTGTATCAAACACACCAGAGCCTTTCATCTTATTTTCCTTTCGCCCAGTTGGTCCTATGTGAAAGGGGCACAGCTCATAACAGCTTTAGGTACACTAAGACAATGCTGTAATCTTTTTTTTTTTTTTT
>NTHP01000187.1:413687-424040 GCA_003416845.1 Oplegnathus fasciatus
TTTTTTACAAAAACGCTTGCCTGGACATTGTGCAAGTGAGTTTGCCAGCTGTGCATCAAGGACTTGTCATAGTTGCATATTTCAAGGAAAAGCCCATGTAGTGTAATGGGATCATTAAAAGTCCATTTAGCCAAACCACCATAGAGATATGGGGGGAGGGAGATGACACGACTGATATTATTTCTATGCAGATAGTGTCCCGCTTTTTATTCCTAAAGTGATTTCCCCTCTCTCCATCTGGCTCTGGAGTCATGATTAAAGTGATGTGAGATTTTTTCACTGGGAGATTGGTTTCAGGGAACAATAGATATGCTATTGACTGAAGGAGACGCTACTGGAGTCCATTCAAAAGAATCTGAATGTTTCTGTCTATCACAGTCCTGTTAGAATAGAAATGGGGATCCCCTGCCATTTTGGCCCCTCCTTGTGTCAGTCTGAGCAGGCCTGTTGTCCACAGACCCACTCCAATACAGCAGTACCGGCCAGCAGCCTCTCCTCCATCTTGGCTCTAAATGTGCCTGTATCTATCTGTATGCGTCTGTTTATCAATAGACTCTTATTCTTCTCCAGGGCAAGTGTAACCAGCCAAATCCACATAAGCTCATTATTAGAGGTAGAACAGAACTCCTGGCTCAAGAGCTGAGCAGCCGGCTGTTTAGCTTTCAATTGCTGCTCGTGCATAACTGAGATGGATGCTGCCCAGCCTTTCCTAAACTGCTGCTGCTAATCAGAGTCAGACAGCAAGAAAGAAAGAAAGAAAGAAAGAAAGAAAGAAAGAAAGAAGACATTGAGGTATTGAGGGTGGTGAACAGTCAAAAAATTAACAATGTGCGAGAAGAATTAAGAAAGCAACGGAAGGACAAAATATCTGACTTAGGAAATTAAATAGAGATGCTGGGAGGGAGAAAATCTAAGACGCCTGTAACAGTCTAGTCAAACGCTTTGACCTAACACTAAGTTCAATGTGTGGCCAAAGAAGTAAAGCACAGCACATTAGCAACATGAAAATACTGCTTATACTCCTTTATTCTGCTTACACTTTGTAGTCTTTGTGTTCATTATGTTAAATAATACATTGTAGTAAGTGTGAAGACAAGATTAGCAGTCTAATATTTGAAGAATACTGCATTACAGTAGCTTACCACTAAAGAACTAAAAAAAAACAGTTAATCTCTGAGGCTCAACTGACTTTCGTTCAATAATGCCATAATTTGAGGGATACAAACATCTTAGAAGTCTACCTTGACAACACACTAGACCAGAAGAACAGTGCAGAGTTGCCTATGGGAAGGGGCCAAGGCAGTCTGTATTTTTTAAGGAAGCTTAGTTCCTTTAATATGTGCAGAAAGATGTTGTAAATCTTTTACCACTCTGTTGTTGTGAGTGCAATATTGCTACAATCTGCTGGGGCAGAAGCAAGAGAGCTGTGCAAACAAACTGAGTACACTGATAAAAAACAGTGGGTCAGTGCTCAAACTACTCGGGAGCTGTTAACAGTTTGGAAAGGAGGAAGCTGCGCAAACTGCTGTCCATCACGGAAAATGTCTTGCATCCCCTCCAAGATCTACTAGTAAAACTGCAGAAATCTTTCAGTAATGGCCTAGTTCAGCTACTTTATTTGGCTTAAGGATTTGCATAACGGCAGGCTGGCAGACAGGAATCGCCACCATTTGCCCTGTTAATGGGGTGAGGACATAACAACACTAACAATTTATCAAAAAATATTAAAATGATAAATTAATGAATTAAAAAAGTGTACATTTTAACTGAATTGTCTCAAAATTCTAAATTCTTTAAAAAAAACAGAACAATAACACTGATAACATGGTTAGTTAGCTCATGTGTTAGTTCCTTGAAATTGATTTGAGACCCAAACATATGCACAAACATCACACACACATCATAGTGTCAAACAGAAACAAAATTGTACCGTAGACATAGATATAGAAATGCAATGCCAGACTACAAAAGTAACAAGATGCACAGTTAAAAGAATAAGTTCACATTTTTAAGTCTATATTAAGACAATACTAGCATGCCCATATGTATACTGAAAGAGTTGTTGATCGCTGCAATCGTTTCTCCTCTCCACACTGACAGCAAAGACACCCCTTCGTAAAGCAATTCCAGTGTAAATGTAACATGAATTTTTGTACTAAAAAGATAGCCACTTGATTTGGCGTACTGAGACAGCTGCCGCCCTATGTCAGCTTTAGCTGAATTTGAGAATGCATTTTGTACAGACTAATGAATGTGGATTTTGTTCTCCATCACTCACACTGGAAGCGGTTTAGGAAGGGATCTCTTTGCAGCCTGTATGGAGAGGAGGAACAATTGCAGCAAAAAAATGACTTGAAAAATGTGAACCTACTCTTTAAGGCACAGAGCAGCAAATGGAAGGCACAGCCAAGACACACAAGCAATCCACTGTAGATCCCTGTCTCATCTAGGACTGAGGCTGAGATCAAAGGCAAAACTAAGTGCAGACATGGCCTCTAACAGATATTGATTTCTATGGCATCAGCTCAGAACCTCAACTATTGAAAACCAAGTACACTGTTAGCGACTGCAGATGTGCTGTCGGCTGTTTCATTCTTACATTCCTGTTTTGAGTTTCATCTAACAGACAGCAGCCTCAGTATCTGCTAATCTGCCCGTAGAAAGCCCAGTTCATGGAGTGTGACGGTGGTTGTTCACGCTACATGAATCCTAATACGATAGAAATTTGACATTAAACATTACAACACAGCAACAGAACATTTTGTTATTAATTTGTTTAATTAGATTGTTTTGTTTTGTTTTGCATCTTCAAGGTTTAGAAGCTAAGCTAATCTTCATCATCATCAGAATATTGAGAGTTTAAAATGTAGTTTGAGTACTGTTATCTGTTAGGCATTAAGAGTTCTCACATTTGCTTACTTCACTTGCCATTTTAAAGACTCTTCATGGAGTATCTGGGCGAGACAGGGGGGAAAAAGCACTTTCCCACCACCACTGTCTTGGCTTTGAACACAATTGGAAAGACATTTAGGGGACATGTTATTGTATGTATGTATGAGTTCAGAAAGAAAAAATGTCTTGCTACAAAGGACAATCATTATCCTTACCCTAATCCTGAACGTAAACCTTCATCTGGAGACTCATTTCTTCCTGAACCGTAACACTGTAAGCTCCCAGCTGGTTCTGCTGCCCTCCTGGTGAGCTTAGCATTTATTCAAATGGAGTGTTTGTGTTATGTTGCAGCTTGACTGAGAACCAGGGCTGAGCCAACAGGATGTATCCCATTGAGGTGATACGTTACAAACTTCCTGTGACTTCAACTTTGTTTCTGTCAAGAGATTTTTGTCCAGTGTGGTCTGCGAAGGCTAGATCAGCGAGAGGGGATGATGAATGAGTGTGGTTGTCAGTTACTGTACTGTAGGTGGGTCTGGGTTTTGTGTCTCGAATGGGCTCTGTGGCTGGGTGTGACAAAAGTTCGATAAGTGAACATTTTCAGACCCATTACAGTTTGCTGCTTTTACGTTACATAGCTTTTGTATGTTTTAGCTGCATTGTCTACAAAAGCCTCAACAGCAGAGCAAAGCACATCACCAGACATGAGCCTCATTCAGTCTTTTGAAGTCCTGTTAGCGCTGCACATGGAGAGTGATGCTGTTGAACTGTTAAAAAAAACCAGAGAGGCTGTTATAGATGACTCCCTGTCTGGTAGTGACATGTTGTTTGTCATGATCTCACTGCAGGTCTTTGGCCCTGGGGACACGTCATCACTCTCACCACTGACACCCACCAAAGTGATGCTTTTTTTTTTGACTGGGATAGGACTGATCCTGGGTAGACCTGCTTCGGTCTGAAAGAGGCATTCATCCCTCTCTCTTTCTAAGAAGGCTCACTTTGCAATACCCATTGCGAGTTTGACCCGTTGGCTATTCCAACTGTGTGCAACTGTGTGCTGTGGTGTTGTTGGCATATTCTCTATGTATTTTCATTTGCACAAAAGTGCCCTAAGAAGAAAATTTAAAAGCATGGCAAGAGCAATTCACTGCTGACTAGCTTCACTTGTCTTTAGTTGCCTTTCCCTCACGTACTCTGTCCCTCGATCTCTCTCAGGGGAAATTGTCTTCTAACTGATTAGACTCTGTTTTGTAGACTCACTGCCCAAGCAGCTCTACAAATTGGGCAAACACACACACTCATACACTTGTGCCTACACACACGTACAACACAAAATCTTGCCCCTGAGGACATAAACCTCAGCCACACTGTTGTAGCATTAATGACCAAATCCTATATAGGCTCTGGATTCTAAACCAAACAGAATGGGGGAGTGAAGCCTTGCACTGTATGGAGTCCGGAGGATGAACAGCAAAATGTCTCTAAGGTGTCTCCCCACAGCCAGTTCATTAGTGAAAGAGATAAGGAAATACTCGGACAACATAAAAAGATAGGTGGAGAAAACACACACATTACATGCACTTCTCAAGTGCGCAGAGACTGCATATATAAACCTATTAAAGCCATCTTGTGAAAGCATTTCAATCATTTTGTAGTTTAAAAGAAGGTCAGTGCTTAAATACGTAGTATATTAAGTGAAATGGCAGTAATAAATTATCATGTCCAACAAACTCTTAAATACAGCGGACAATACTCTGAAAGATAATGAACTGCTCATACATAATTAACAGATAGAAGCAAAATGAGAATATACTCTTCATCTTGCCTGTATGTTTTATTAATGCTCCTCTGTTTCTGTCATATCACTGTTATCTATGCTATAAAGTGCTACATTATTCACTACAGTAAATGGAATGAATAGATTTAGACGATTCTCAAGAGACAAAATTTTAAGCAGGGACTTGAGCCCTGAGATCGCTTCTTCCCTCTTTTCATGCCCGAGTGTATGTCGGACGTGCAGCGCAATGCACCGTTATTAAGTTGCACTCTCAAGTAATGAACTATTGCATTACAGCTGCTTCTGTTCATACCAGGATGTCAAAGACTCTTGAGACCTTGTGGAATTACTGTCCAACAACCACTATACACTGTATCTGCTTCTTCTTTTTCCCCCAGGAACACTTTACACCAGAGTGCAAATTCAAGGAGTCGGTGTTCGAGAACTATTATGTGACATACTCCTCCATGATATACCGGCAGCAGCAGTCGGGCAGGGGCTGGTACCTCGGTCTGAACAAGGAAGGAGAAATCATGAAGGGGAACCATGTCAAGAAGAATAAACCAGCAGCCCACTTCCTTCCCAAACCTCTAAAAGGTAAGCCTGCCCAGATCCTCTTTCACATTTTACTGTTCAACATTAAGGGGTGGAATTTGTTCCATCAGAAGTAGTTCATACAGTGTGTGTCTGGCCGATATGGGGGAGACGCGATCTAATTTATCTAATTTAAATATGGGAATAATGGCGCACAGTCACAGGGATAAAGTTGCTGTTACTACATAATCTACTGAGGAAATTTCTTGGTTATTCAGCAATGTCACTTTTTCTAGTTGGCAAAAGGGCTTGTTTTTCACAATAAGAGACCTTCCCTGAGAACTACTAGCTTTTCTCTGATTAAATGTCCCCACTTTCTTTATGCTTTCAGTCCATGCGGATATTCTTTTACTAAAGACTTAATGAGCTGCTTTCTGCATGACCCTCTGCCATTTAGCGGTCTCCTTAGAGATGCTGGCATGGACCTATTCAGTAGCTTCCTCAAGCTGGTCACACTCTGCTGCAGACACAGTGCAGAAGGAGGCTGAGCCATTGTCTGTGACCAGAAGCAGCAGGAACAATATGTTTAAATGCTTTGAATAGTAGCACCAAGGACTTTATTTTCAGTACAGTAAAGTCACAGAGAACCCCACCCATGCAGGGTGCATGTGTGTGGTGGTGTGGCTGTGGAGAACAGAGGAGACGGGGAGGAGAGTGGGAGAAATGGTTCTGTTCTCTCTGTTGAAAAGGCCACAGTCCTTTCATCTTCAACAAGACACAGATTTACCTGTCAACAGAGAGACGGAGAGAGAGTCTGCTTTCACTTCAGTGGGATAAAAGAAGAGCAGCTTTTTTCCTCAGTAAGATATAAAAGGCTTGCCGCGCAAAAAAATTCAAACAAAAGAGGACAGTTTCTTAATGTTGATTGCTGAGTAGTTTCACGGTTTGTATCTGTCACATGTGGCTCTTTATAGTTGCACTACATTCTTTTGTATGAGCGCACATTAACATGCCTACTAGCACTGTTGAGTTATTACTGGTGTCTACAGTAACTGGGTGAAAGGATAATTAAGTCGTAAACCCAGTCTAACTATTTGGTTTCACAAAGTACCACATACAGTATTTTATCATAAAAATAACAAGGACTAGGTGATTTGGGAAAAAAATTTAATGTTGAAATCAAGATTTAAGTATAGATACTTTAATATGCATTATGCTGGAAAGGGGGGACAGGAGAATGGATATTCTATGGATACATATGCTGACATACACTCACCGACCACTTTACTGGGTACACCTGTACAATCTAATGCAATCCAACAGTCCAGCTCTGCCATGAATTCTACTTTTACAGAGCTTTTTTTTGTTGAAGTGTGAGAAAAATCATAATTCTACTTTATGTTTATTATTGAAGTCATCGTGGGTGGTGGTGTTGTACTGGAGAACATTATATTGAAAGGTGTTTCGAATATTTTGCTTCCCTCATGTATGTAAATGGGGTGAACAAAATATACAATAAACACCTTTCAATATAAAGCAGTCCAGTGCAACACCAAAACCCACTATATTAAATAATAGTGTCCAGTCAGTGTATACTTCTTACAGTTTCTTATGGAAAAAGACACCAACACATTGTGAGTTCTTATTTCAAATTATATGATTCTTTTTTTATTCTTTGTTAATACCTATAATCATCAGTACAGTATCATATAACTTTGTGTTAAGGCTGAATTAAGGCACACATGCTCTTCCATACAGACAGTCAGTATAGAGAATTGTAATCTTCTTTTCATTTCAAATGGAAATGAAGCCACAAAACTTAAATTAAAAGATGAAATGTTCCTGGTCAGATACATCCTCTTCACACCAAAGACAGTAAAAGTTGTAGATGTTGTACATTTGTGTGTAAACTATCTTAGTAATATAAGGTTCTGTTCAGATATCCACCAGTGATCGCAGTGCTGCATATTCCCGTCTGGAGTTAAATTCTTCATTTTTTCTATTTGCCAATGTGGTGCTGCCCCTTCTTGCATCTTTGGTGGAGCTCCTCCAGCCAGCATCTTATTAAGAATCTATGTCTGCCCTCTGAGATCACTATAATAGCTTTTCACTTTCATTTAATGGGCCATCCAGGAGGTCTCAAACATACTTAAGAGCAATAGCCAAAGAATGATTGCCTTTCTTTATGCTGAGAGAAAAATACTGAGAAGGAGAAAAATAGAATAACAAGGATAGATATAGGCTGGGTGAGACAGTAATTCCAACAGATTCCAAAAACCATTGCCGTTAGCTGCCTTCTGTGTATTCTACAAGAAGAAATATAGTATTTTTGAGGTCCAACAACAAATCCAAAATGAGAAAAAGAAATTGAATAAATATGTTTGTTGTAATACCCAAAGATG
Source organism: Oplegnathus fasciatus (assembly GCA_003416845.1). Taxonomy (NCBI): domain Eukaryota; kingdom Metazoa; phylum Chordata; class Actinopteri; order Centrarchiformes; family Oplegnathidae; genus Oplegnathus; species Oplegnathus fasciatus. The sequence continues at coordinate 421,293 of NTHP01000187.1, forward strand.
TAAGACATTCTCCTGCTTTTGCACAAACCTTAAATTATCCAGTAATGCGCAATATTTACTAAGTCTTTCGCATAATTTAAATTCCAGATGTAGCAAGTGGTTTGGAAAGAGCTTTGCAAGGGAACGAGAGAGAGAAATAAAGGAGAATTTGTTCCAGCAGCTCATAAAGATTCAGAGGCAGTGGTGTTACAGGGCACCAATTAAGAAGCTGTCTCCGCATTGGCAGTGGCATCTCTTCCAGCCATTACTCACTACTCTTCTAGTTCCAGTCTGTGAGTCTCAGCCCACAACCTCTCATTCTGTCTTCCTCTGGATGAAGCAAGTTCAGCTCACGTCATTCAAACCCAAACAGGAAAATCCTCTTACAATTCTTCCAGAAAGTCTTGATGCAAGACACAAAGAGACGCCTTTATCGGGAAAGTGTGTAGTCTGTCAAGTGGCGTCTGTCACTGAAACACGGGGAGATTTGTGTGGAGGAATGTGAAAAATGGCAAGATGGATGGTTGTTATAGGGGATTAATGTTTAAAAATGAAAAGCAGCAGTGGTGATGAAGTAATACCGCAATCCCGAGGTCAGTTGCCCACCATTATAACCATACAACACTGTCACTAACAAGACTGGAGCCAATCATCAGCAGTTTCCCAGTGAAACCCTGCCATTGATTGATGTGTATAAGGACAGTCTCTGGATTGCTGCTGTAACAAAAAATGCTGGGCTAAGTGAAGTGTCTGAAGGACTGGGTTTGCTGTTTCAGCCACAGACTCCCTTAGGAATGAACATCAAATAGCATTCTAGGCAGAAGGATGTTGACAACATCCTGAAACCAAAGACTGTGAACCTCAGATTACTGATATTTCTTCTGAGAAGCAGCTGCTGAGGTGCAGATTGGGCCAGTGCTGCATACACAGCACAGCTAAAGCACTAGCAACTCCTGAATTTATAATGCCATGCTGTGAATATAGGATTTTTTTTTTTTTACTTCAGCACCAACCTGGTCTGCTGTGATCTCAGCAGCTGCAGGGAACTAGAAGTAAGATCTCGTGTTATACCATCACAGGAGTTATTGCTATCCGTATACTATAAATCACAGGTCTTGTTTTCTGTTGTTGCTTGTTTAATGTATAGAAAATGTCAGTTTGTCTAATTCTCACTTATTTTGTGTTTCCACAGTGGCAATGTACAGAGAGCCATCCCTCCATGACTTGACAGAGTTCTCCCGCTCCGGCAGCGGCACACCCACCAAGAGTCGGAGTGCCTCGGCCGTGCTCAACGGAGGCAAAGCCGTGAGCCAGAATGAGTCGACGTAGCCCGGTAGCCGAACCCAGGCCTGGGGCCGAACCACGAAACCTTACCTCCAGCAGAGCGTGAATCCAAGCAGACTTCTCTCACCGATCAGCGGTTCAGGACTAGCTACGACAACAAACCACACACAAACACCCAGGCACCATCAATAAATAACCGTTAGGCACCATCCTGGTCATTCATCATCAAAACAGCATTAATAGTAAGACACTTAACCGCACATAAACCATTCTGGACTTAAAAACAAATTAAAAGTTTTGTTTTGGGCTTGATATTTATCTATTACCTTGATCACTCTCTTTTGGTGATCATCGCATACCAGTTAGCTCATCTTTATCTTATTTTATTTTTCTTAATTTCCTGTGGACAATTACATTTCTTAGGTCATGTAGACACCAAGCACTCGTCCATCTTTCAGACAGGGACAGGAAGTTAGACATGTAGGCATTCAGGGCAGCCAGTAATGGTGCTGGTCTACGAGGCTGCAGTGGTACAGTACAGGCCCTGATCTCTGTCTCATCCATGCTTCTGTGAATACAAAGCCTATAAACTCCCTGGTGTGGCACAGCCTAGTGCTGCTGGGACTGTGGCCAGCCAGACGGTAGCTCTCCTGCGTCCTAGTGCACACGCTCAGAGACTGAGCTCTCTAGCATGGGAAAATGAAGCCTATGTTCAGCTGACCTGAAATATAAGGGACAGTGTGGCTCTCTTGCAGTTTTTGTTTCCTTTCAGAAATGCCACAGCTGCACCTTGGTTTTTGCTAATTTTCTGAATTAGCTGAGAGCTTTTTATTTGATAACTGGTTTTTGTTTCTGTCCCCTCTTGTTCTCTGCCCTTACCATTGTTCAGTATTTGTATTTTTGTTGCTGTTTCATCATTGAAAGGGGTTCCAGCAAACCAAAGACAGAACGAAAGAGTGTCCCTTTAAGCCGCTGAAAACCAAGCCAGTATAAAGGCAAAGCTGGAATTGTTTTTTTTCATTGTACATTTTTGATGAAAGAAAGCAAAGATTTTGTGGGGGGGAAGGAAAAATGGACAAAGGAAGTGATTTTAAACACTTTGAAGTTGGCAGCGTGCTTGATGTTGTGCTTTTTGCTGATATGCTCGACGACCGAGGTATGAAACGACTATTCTGTGTTCCCATTCCCTTCTGTTACCACTGTGTCACAATGTCTCTGTCTTTTGTCCTCGTGATCTGTTTCCTCTCTTTGTGCTTGTATCATACTTCGACCCCCCGCCCCCCCCATCCTTTTTTGTCAACCTCTATTGACTGATACAGTTCACCATAGGAATATGGTGCAAGCCCCTTCCCAGGATGCTTGTTATGTGTTTGAGTAACTTATTGTGGTGACAATATTTTCTATATTTAAAAAAGAATACTGTGGACTTTTAGGTGGCTTAACATTTTATAGGACACGTCATATTTGTAAAAGTGAAAAAAAAAA
>NTHP01000187.1:424182-519901 GCA_003416845.1 Oplegnathus fasciatus
AAAAAAAAAGAAAGAAAATCATACAAAAATGAATATCTTCCCTTTCTTGCACAGGGCATGTACAAACACAATTATGTACAAAAAGGACCCTTTTTGTGGGCTAGGTACTCTTCCCTTCAGCTACATAACTTCTTTCTGGTACATGCTTCTGGGAGGCTTCCTTTTCTTGGTTTCCTCCAGAGGTGGTTTGTATTAGGTGAACCTATCTGTTGCATGGGAGAAAGCAGGGAAATTCTGGTCTAGAGCTGCATGATGTAGGCTATGTGTATTAACCCATGTTGGATCATGTGTTCCAAACTACCAGGCTAAATCTGATAAAACAACATTTACAGGCAGACATTGTGGCTGCCTGATAACTTCCAGTTGTTTATTATTTGTTGTATACACAAAAATGCACTGAATAAAATGTTTATATTAAGATTTACTTTTAAAATGTGTCAGACTTTCTTCTTTGTCCCATCAATTGCTCACCATAATCTATGTATTCCACCCTGCAGCCATTGCAATTACAGAGAAGATCGGGTTGTTGGAAATAGATTTTAGTTGGCAGGATCTGTAATGATTGGCGGTGTAGAATTGGGAGCCATCTATGCTGCATTCTAGCTCGAAAAGCCTTCTCCCTTGAGGAACACACACTCCCACCCGGCATCTTTCCTATCTGTGGACACCAACGTATCACATAGAGGTGGGATATGCCTTTAATTGCCTCAAGAGTTGAGGTGGACAGGCATACAGGGCTCATTCTATCTGATAAATCAATATCTTTTGGATTAGAAAGGCTGAAGACTAGATACCTGGAAATTGCTCCACTGCTGCTACTGTGGCATTTCCCTGTGTCTGTATGAGTGCTACCTTGGCTTAGTAGCGTTCCTAAGGAAGCAAGATCACTTTTACTTTTTTCCCCAAAAGGTTGATCTTGAGATTGGTTTTGGTAAAAGTGATCAAATATCTTCTCTTCCCAAAAGATAAATCATGTTTGGGCCGCTGCACGAGATTACATATCCAGACCCATGTGCCTCAGGGTTCCTTCTTAGTGAAGCGAACTGCAGGCTGTGCATGATCAAACAATTCGTTACATAATTAGGCCAGAACAAAAAGAAAAAAACTATCCCGTTTGATGGGTAAAATGGTTTAAGTGCTATAGGGTCTTCATATGTACAGAGAAGATGTGACACGAGGTAGTTATTACCTGGCGAGTCAGTCACTGCTAAGACAAGCTTGGAAAGAATGATCTGAATGATGGCATGACACTGTGTTAACCTACTAGGCTTTGTTAATAAGGTCAGCCCTCTCCCTGGCTGTCTCTGTCATCTCGGGAAGAAGCACTTTCTTTAATGAGGGGTTTTGTCCATGATCACTCTGCACTGATTGTCGCCCACAGTGCATGTCAGGAATAATAAGGGTAAAAGGTGTCAAAATGTGACGAGAAAGAATAAGCAATGTACGAAAAAAGTCAAATTGACTGCAAATACTATTGTAGAGCGCAAGTAGTAGTTCAGAGGAAAATACAACAAGATAATTGAAGGTTTTCCAAATTCATTATATAAATAAAAAAGGTATTTAACAGGATATGTCAAACAAAGACACATTACCTTAAATTTTCAAATAATGCCTGTTAGGTGTGAAAATCTAGGAGATGTTGCTGACAGACATCCTCATCAACCTGTGCTGCTGCTGGATTCTTAAACATTTAAATAAAGGTTCACACAAGGAGCAGCAGTCTGCACGGGAATTCCTCAATATGAACTTGCAAAAAAGCTGGGACATGCAAACTAGCTCCCTTATGCTGTTTAAAAATCTTTTCCAGTGAGTGCATATTGAGGAGACATTCATTAGCATGCCTGGAGAGTACAGGTAACAATGGTTGGGACAAGATTCAAGGTTTTAGGATTCAGCGTAAGGCATTCTTGCATTAGATCCTACATATAATACTACAAATGTGGATAATTTCTAAACAGACTTATAGCAGATATGCTTCAATGCAAAGGTTGGACAGTGAATTTAGTATTTTTTCACTGAAGTACAAAGATTTAACCGAGACTTGTAATGGCCCAGAGATCATTTTAAGGAGATTAAATCAAATGCTGAAAAATACATACTACTAAAACGCTACATGACAACTATTTCATTGTAAATATGACCTTTGACACAGAATTGTACTGCTGTACGTTAGGTGACTGTTTACAATTAACTAAAATGATGCACATATGTCACTAGTGTTTCCTTATCTAAGCAAAACATCCAAGCATTCTACAAGCACCATGCAGCTTACATTTGTTTATCTAATGTCATCAAAAGTGCAAAAGACTGCAGTTGCAAATCCTGATCCTCTGTCCAGAGTGCCGCTAATGTGCAGAGCGTTCTCACTTCAGCCTCAAACACCACTAAGGAGTATGAAAAAGAAAACTAAGAAAGACACGTCAAAGACAAATTTCCACTGTATTGTGAAGGACAACGGATGGACTTTTTTTTTTCTGAATCTGAATTTGACAAATAGCAAACAAACTCAGATCCCAGTAGAATTAATTACACTGGTCTAAAGATGTAAGTATGAGTCGTGTCATTATACAATAGTATAAGAGCAAAAGAGACTTTTGATGGTTACTACAGCCTATTGTACAACTCTACAATAAGCTCGCTCTCCATCCTTGGAGTGTGAGATAGAGTAGGCATCAATTTGGACTTTGGAGACTGCCTCATTACGCCCATTGCCAGAAGAGACAGGAGAACTAATAGGCCTCTGTAATATGGGCCCTGATATGAGCTACTTCATCGTTCATGTAGTTTGACATCCCCTACTCCCTTCATTTCCTTTTGCCTATCTCTAGACTCCATTCATTAGCATGGGGCAGTCCAATTCATTAACGGAGGATGCCTGCCTTGTTCAAAGATGGTGATGTGAGGAGCAGCCACTTTCACTGTGGAATCTCTTTTTCGCTTGCCCTCTTTCTCCCTCTTTCTTTCGCTCAGTTTTTCTGCCCTTCACTTGGTCAGACTAATGAGTCTTCATGAAGCCCTCAAAAAGACCAGATGCAAATCCCGGGGGTGTGCCTCATGCACATGCATACACAGCAATACACGTATACACACGTCAAGCAAAGCTATTGCCACTTCAGTGTGCTAGGATTTGAGATCTTGAGTGAGATCAGTCCGCAATAATCTGTCACGATTTAGACAGAGCTGATGGAGCTGTGATATATGTGAGCACTGTGTACCTGTGAATGCTATAACTCATTACCCTTTATCACTGCCAGCACAGACTGAGTGGCTTCATTTCTCTCTTTCTCACCCAGTCTCCCTTTCTGTCTCTCCGTCTTTGTCATCTCCTTCACAAGTGCACTGTTGCTTTTTTTTGTAATTTTCAGTGCAACATTCTTTAAATGCAGAGGAATGACATGAATGTTTCTATGAATTACTTTTATGGCAAATTGAGCGGCAAGGCTCACAGCATGATCTTTTTTCTTTTGGTGCCACTTTACCTTATTACTGACTGTATTATTGGTTACTAAATTATGTATTAATGCTTTACAAATCATCAATAAAATATTAAGTTACAGTAAGCAAAGCATTAATAAATGATTTATTAACATTGATTAAGTCACAAATAACAATTTACAACCACTTCATGACTATGCTTTATTGTATGTGGTATATAGAGGATATGTATCAATAATCAGATTTACCAGTCTTAAAAGTACTATATGTAACAAGTTACATGTATTAATCATTTTTTATTGCCAATATGTGAACGGATTGTAACATAACTTAAAAACATTAGACCTTCCCTGACTTTCTTGGTTGCCTATAACAGCCTGTGGACTGATTTCTATGTAAAGGACTCGGGACGTTTTTTCTGGGAAAATCCAACAGATGTGATGTTTTGCGCACTCTAGAGTGCCTTTCCTCTCTTCAGCTACAGCGCCAACAGTGTGCCACACTAGCTAACGTTAGCTCTATGATACTATATAATATATTTATACAGATATAATTTTAAAGTTACACAGTATTCAGATATCTATGTGTATAAACAATAATGTCGCTGCCGTACTTATGCCTAATTTAGATGATGTTATTTTGAGTGTTGATGGAGCAGCTAAAATGTTAGCATAGCATAGCCCTGATCGATCTGAAGTCCATTCAGAAAACAAGCATTTTAAAAGCATGAATTCAGACTTTTTTCAAATGTGCATCATGATGTAGTTATTTTGGCATCCTTTTGATCCGTTTATGGCAATTAAATCACAGCAAAATCTGTTTATTTTCATACCGCTGTAGTAAGCGGAGTCCGCTAATGTCAACAAAAGACCGGCACCCACCACAACACAGGCTCCACTAAGTTTTTTTGTGCTTACTCCACATAAGCACAAAAAAAAGTTTTATCTGATGAAGCCCGTTTGGCAAAACGGGAATGTGACGTCTGGGAAAAACTCGGGTCAATATATCACGCTGAAACATTACCACATCGAGTCAGCGAAATGAGAGTAGTGACGGAAACTATCAGTCAATATTGAAGTGTGGCAACACATCTTATTTATAATATTCCGTCTAGTTCACTAACCGTTAGTGTTATCATCCACCAAATTTAGCTATGCTGGCGTTGCTAAGCCTCTCGGTGAAAGACCGATTGGCTGGCTAGCAAGCTATCAACATAATGCCTGTCAATCACGTTCAGTCTCGTGTATGTTATGTCACTGTTTTGGCCGATGCCCAGAATGTTCGCTCACGCCTACGGAGGGCGAGCACACGCACGAACAACAGGATTCTGATTCTGATTCTTTTGACTTAACAGCCACTGGTGTCATTGCTAACAAGCATCTTCTGATTCTTACATATTGCACCTTTAAAGTCAAAGCTGTAAACTAAATCCTTCTCAAATTCATATATCGTTATATTCTTTAGTATTCAATTAGGATTAGGGGTTCTTCTACCCTTACATAACAACAATGTTGATGTTACAGAAGTGTATTGTTGCCCTTTATTATCCTTTTCTTACAGTGTTGTCACAAGAGGTGTGTTATACAGAAAACAATTTTCCACCTGCCAGTCAAGAAGTCAACGCATGAAATTACTCTGATTATGAAACAAGCTGGAATGATTTGCTCCTTGCATTTTGCACGCAATTTAATGTACAGCAAACTGAGTTAAGTGCAGCTTCCCTGAAATACTGATGCTTTTACAACATTCGGAAGAAGACAAAGACAACTGAATTTAATTGACTGGCTGACGCAGAAACCTCCCACGAGGGGCAGCTGCTGCTCTCATTTACTTCTCTTCCTCTGCTCCTTCTCAATCTCCTTCTTTATCTGGTTGTTGGAGACAATTTAGGAATCATTTACTTCATACACATTGATATGTTATTTGCAAATGAAAGGGGTAAATGAAAATTATGTGTTGTCAAGAATTGGTCTATTTCAAGATGAAGCTTTATTATAATTTTTCACAGGTCCCAATCCCTGAAAATGGACGATACCAAAACAAACAGAGGGGAGAAATTGAAGCTAACAGACTATAAATAATGCCGAGCTATATGGCTCTAAACCCTGGAGGCATACCAAAAGTAAACAGGCAGGAGTGTGGACAAAGAAAATGTGATAGAGGAGAGAGAAATAGGATAGAAAGGCTTAACAGCGGGATAAATAAAGCCACCCAGCAAGCGTTAGGAAACAAAGTTGTGCACATCCCTCCTGGGGAGAAAACAGCAGAAATGAGTGACACTTCAGTTTAGTTATTGTGTAAAAACAGTGCAAAGAGTTGGCACATACAGTGTGTCTGGGGTTTCACGTGAAAAACAAAACAAACCCAAAAAATGAGCTTATCAGGTGACAGCAGTCAAAAACACAAGCTGACTAACACTCTGCAGGCCTGCAGCTCATACAGGAAAAAAAACTGCCGGGTTTGAGAAACTGATGAAATTGAATGAAATGCACCACTGCTAACCTTGAAAGTGGCAGACCTCTCAGTCCCACAACACCCCGGTGCCCTCTGAGAGTCGAGAATCCAAATAGAGTTTGCTGGTATTTGTCCCTCTAACAACCTCTCTTCCATCATCCTCCCCATGTGCCCCTGGTTGGCACAGAAAAGGCTGTAGCTTCATTTTCAACAGATTACCATGAGCAGAGAGTGTCTCGCACCTCTGCTTATCAGCACTACCAGCACATCAGAGCACCAGGGACAGGCAGGAAAGATGGGGAAGACACACTGCCCGGAGAATGCACGTTGATAACATCCACCACAAATAGCACAAGTCATCACTGCTTCCCCCATTAGAGGTGCAGTACAGCTGGGGTGTCGCCTCCTGCTTATTCTTCAGGCTATAGTTGGATTTAATGTGGATTGTCTGTCAGAGATGGGAGCTCGACCCACTTGTGATTACTGAGAAAGAAACTGAAAGGAAATACATTAGAACAGAGAATTCGTGACACAATTTTTTGTTGTGTTGGCTCTGAGCTCCAGCACACAACACTACATTTGAAATGAAACAATGACTATAAAAAGGTGAAAATGCTGACTTTAAGCCTTAATCTGAGATATTTACATTCACATCAGATAAACAGCAGAGAAATCATAGCCTTTTTCATACATAATTCCCCAATTTTAGAGAGAAAGCAATTTATACACATCAGTAGACATTTGGGATCTTCCTTCATGATTCTTTGTCAGGCCTGTACAGCGGCCATTTTTACTTCTTGCTTGTTTCTGGGACTTTTTGACCCCAGTCTGGTCTTCAGCAAGAGAACACCATGCTTAGTTGGACTGAGGTCAGGTCATTCACTTGACCAGTCAAGAACATTCCCCAGAAACTCTCTGGATGCTTTGTTTCTACATTTAGTATAATTGGGATGCTACATTGGGACTATACTTTATATAGAAAGGGCTTTAAGTCCTACACAATTCACTGGTCCAATATAAATGTGAATTCTCTCAAACTTCCTTAAAGTAAGCACTTCAGGTGGCCCAGGGGTTTAGGGTGCTGGCTTGGAGCTGGATCGCAGCGTTCCTGGTTCAGGTACAGCTGGTAATCTTTGTTGCATGTCATTCCATATCTGTCCCTCCACTCTTTTCCTGTCAGCTCTCTACTTTTAACTCTCTAATTCCCTGGCATAAAATACCCCCAAAAAACACTTAAACAAGACTAAAAGTCTACAGCCTTGCTAGCAGCTCCGTGAGGCTGTACTTAGGCACAGAGGCACTTTGAGCTAAATCCTAACATGCTGATGATAAGCAGTTATAATGTTTACCATCCTAATTTAACTTGTTAGCAGGCTAACATTTGCTAATTAGCACGAGACATAAAGTACAATGGGAATGTCTTAGTTTTGTATTGAAGGAAAATAAAATTTTGACCTGATGATGGCACTGGATGAAAAGCCAGGGGATCACCTGATTCACCCTGAGGGGAACACGTATGTCTGGACAACATTTCATGGCAATCCATCCAACAGCTGTTGAAATATTTCAGTCTGGACCAAAGTGGTGGATCGACCATCTGACCGACCAACATTGCCATCTCTAAAAAACAAAGTCAGCACTTCAACCACATAGTCAGTGAAAACAATGAAAATACTTTCTGACTACACTGTACATATGTGTCTGTCTATCCATCTCATCTACCATTGATGGCACATACAGTAGTTGCAGATAGATCAGTGTAGAGTGGGAATAGTTCCAATTTAATGCAAATTAATGCTTGTATATTCAGAGTATAATGCTGTGGGCATGTTATAGTAGCACTCTCATTCCAGTAAGGTATCGCTTGTCAAGAGAGGAAATCAAGTTGCTGATTTTTTGCTTGAAACCATTTGGACATGCAAAGACAAAGACATGACTAGACAGGGAAATTGCATAATCGTTGAAAGGTTTTAGTTAGAGCATAACACTGTATTTTCTGTGTATTAGATAACAGATTTAGACCACACGGTATGACAAATTACTCAAAAGCTGATGGAAAATCCATTATTAAAATCCCTCTGTCTGGTTTGAGCAACTTTTGCTAAATCCAGTAATGATGTATTATTCACACACCTGTCATATGTCATAGGTCTGCTGTACATCTGGACCTTTTTATCTGGGATCACATATGCAGTGACAGTTTTGCACAAGATCCATCGTGTCAAATATTACATAAATACAGGAGGAGTAATTAGACTGAATGGAGGAAAATAATTGGTCGATGCAGCAGCAGCTCAAAAGCCTAAAAAAGGGGTTTTGACAAACCAATGAGTGATCACATATCCCAATCTCAGCCAGGAGAGTCAGATTAACATTATTATAATCCAGACAAAGAGAACAACCCATTACTTTAATGAATAATACCCAGTTAATAACGTGGAAGAGCAGCTTTGGATGTGAATTATAGATAATGTAAGGAGGAAACAAATTAATGTTTTCTCCATTGTGTATGGAAGCTGTTCTCATTACAGGTTTTATTATGTATTCGCACCCAAAAAAACATCCTAGTGGCCCTGGGGGAAAAAAAGCCACCAGCTGTAGTCTTTTTGTTTTATGTAAACTCTGGACAAGCTCTCTTATCACTTGAGAAGGGGGGTGGGGAGTATCCACAAGCTACAGTAACTTTAATATTTAGCCTTATATGTTTTATCCAACTGCTGCTGCGGTACAATACTGTATAAAAGTTGCATTGTAAGTGCTAATTAGCTCTAAAGAAAGAAGACAGAGATAGACAAATGCGCTTCAAAATGGCCTATGTACACATCTGGGGCTGTCTGACCTGAGTCTGATATTGACGAGATATGCGACTCTGTGCCTTGCACGAAAAAGTTGAAAATGTGCTATTAGCAACACACCTCTGTGATCTTCCCACTAGTACACATGATCAATATATGATCAGTAAATGCCAGGAGTTATTTTGCACAAAACATACAAAATTAGAATAAATTACAATATTTCCTCGTGGCTATATTGTATTCTGGTCTATCGAGTTGAAAGTCTAGAGAGAGTTTATATCTCTGGTTCATTAATGATGCATTTCTCCCTGAAGGATTATTAAATGTCAGTGGAAAATGTTATCTGGTTAGAAGCTCTTCCTCTTTGAATCTGAGGGACTGACACCAAAGCCTGATGTTTACTGTCAGAGATGTTAGATTAACTTTTCTGTGAAACCAATTAACATTGTAGCTCTCCTAAAATGTCTTGGTGTGATATTGCATTATCTGATAGGCTAGTTTTCCGTGGGAAGACTTATTCAGTATTAACTGTCATTTTACTTGGAGAAAACAAACATTTATTGGTACATTGAGTTCAGGACTGTATGGCTGTATGGGAGTCTTACGTAAGAGAATAGGATCAGAAACATTTCACCTACTTTGATATTGTGGGTTCAAATAGCAACCACTGTCTGAGGTCATACCCTCACTCTCATCGGTCTTTTCAGTCACTCTCCTCCACACCACTCAAAAGAAGAAAGATGTTACATAATAAGTCTTTTTTTCCAAAATGTGAGACCATTTCATTTATTATGGCACCTTATGAGTCATGTTTTTGAGAGGTTTGTGTGAACCCGATGTGTAATTTCATCAGATACTGAATTGATCTTGTGTCAGACCTGCCAACCATATTTCTATACTCTGTTTTCAGTTATTATTGTGTATATTCTCTGCAGTCTCCAACACCTTTCAACCACATTGCTATATAAATAAATGTCACCAATTCTTACAGACAGGGACATGACTAATTAATTTTGCCACCAGAAAAACTATTTGAAATTAGATTCATTCAAGAGATGTCCAAACAACCAGCATGGTGTGTTATGCAACAGCAGCACATTTCAATACTGCTTCCTTTTTTGTTTCACTACTTCTTTACCTGTTCCAACTGGATTTGCTTCAGTACTTTTAACCTCAACTTATTTGAATCTCAGCCCTGCAAAGCCAAGTCATTCCCTCAGGAAACACTTGGTATACTACTCATTTCCCCCCGCCTGACTAACATACTCACCATGTCATCCCCTGCACTGTGAATCACCAGTTCCTATTTACCATAATCAGCCACTCAAATAGTGAACAACAGATATCACATTTCCTCCACAAAGTGAAGAATCTGATCTTACTCATTTCTTGTCATTCTTGTTTTAGTTAGCATCGTATCATAATCTGAAATCCAAATGCATTTCAGTTAGCATTCTCCTTCCGCTCTCCTGTTCCCACTCTTATCTTTAATAACCACCCGTTTTTCTCTCTGTGCTGCATGGTGCTCTCCCCCCTCCTCTCCGCCTCACTCCTCCCATCTCCCCACTGCTTGTTTCCATGTGCAGGAGGGAATCCCAACTCTTGCCTCACTGCAGTGGATGAGGTCAGGCATTACGTAACAGGGAGCGAATGAGCCAGACAACCAGCACTCACCTCTGTTAGCATGCAGTCAAGCAATAAGGTAGGCACTGAGCAACAGGCAGGCAGGCAGGGGCCACATCCAATATTTATGAAGCCTCTGCAGCATAAATTCTTCCCCTGCCCTGCTACAGTACGGTAGACAGCACTTGGTAAACAGCTGTGTGGAAAACATTTTGCCTCTAGTCTTCGAATCCTGCATCATTCACCCCTCCTCCCCCAAAATAAGGAGGTGGAACATACAGTACAGTATATTTACAAGGATTCAAGAAACAAGAGAGCCTGAGGGAACATTAACAAGAACTCAGATCACTGCCTGTCTAACCAGAAAATATGCGTAGAACTGAGCCGACAGATGTGAGAGTGGATATCTTCAGAATATCTTTTAAAATCAGTGATTGAGATCACATAATGAAATGTGTGTCATAATGTTTTGATATTACATTGAATATGTATCACTGGTAAACAGCGAGACTGAAACAGAATGTGTAAAAGATGCAGTCTATGATGTCTGTCCCTGTCAAAACAACAAGAGCAGCTTTAATATCCTGCTGGATTGACTGCCACAAGCCGAGGTCCGGGAACCAATCAATATTCCAGCCCTTATCGTAATGGTGGGATGGTGTGATTTACTGATCTGATAATGAGGAAAGAAATTTGAAAAAAAACATGACAGTTTGTGAAGGTTATTTCCTCTTTCACATATGCATACCGGTAACACCCCCACACAAATAAAATGGCCTTTAAATTAAACATCATGTGAGACTGAACACACGGGAGAAAGGAGCGAGTGAACAGAAGATAAAGAAAAGGACATGCGTGAGCCAGAGAAAACACAAGAGGGGTGAAGGGAGAAGACATAGATTATGAAATTAAAAGGAGAGAAAAATAGGGCAAAATATCAAGCTCCCTACAGGGGAGCCCTCTAACTGATCATAGGTTGACTGTGTGCAATAATTGAACGTTTTGTAAAGGGAGCATAGATGTAGCAGGTTACTGTGTAGTCTGCCAAAGCTGAAAAAAATCTATTGTGTCTGTGCCATCATGAATTTTCTAACAATTTCACATAAATGTCAGCAAGAGAAAATGTAAATCAGCATCTCGTAGAGCTCAGGAAATATTCTCAGACGGGTGTAAAAAAGCTCCAGTACTTTTTGACTTATGGAAATTCATTGCTGTTATCCACTTAAGATTGTATTTATGGTATTCTCATGAATTAAGTTGTCAACCGTCTATAAACCATGTGGTATTTTTTCTGCTGCATTTAAACAGCTCGAAATAATGACAATAATACACTATTTTGCATATGCTCACCGTTATCATACAGTAATGTTTGTCTGTCCTGATTCTAGTCGTAAAAATCCCAAATTAAATTATATTATTATGATTATGATGGGGATTGACTGGATCAGGATGCAAAGAATTACACTTTGCACAGCGTACGACTGTCAGTAGCAACTAGCCCAGACTAGAACGGACTCAGTCCAATTTGGTCCGATCAGTCGTGACGCCTGGATTATCAGTATAATCAGCCAGACAATTATACTGCGTGTCCGTCTTTACACACTAAGCTCCGAGCTCCCTTTCAGATCTCTCGCCCTCTCTCATCTCTATCGCTCTCTCTCCCCCTCTATCACACAACTCCACACTGTCTCCCCTCCTCTTCCACACCATTACAACTCCCTTTCTCAGTTTCTCTCATGGCTCTCTGTTCTGCTATCTTCCGGTCTCATCTCCTGTGCACAATCACTTTCTCTCTGCCTCCGGCAGGAGCTTTCTTGTGCTTTATGCTTGTGTGTCATATCTTTAGTCTCCATCTCTGAGTGATTGTTGTCTCTGCGCTTCACACAAGTAGCATAATGCTGTGAAAATTGCTTTCATCCAGTAGCCTACACCTTCCCCTCGTCTTTCTGATAATTTGGTGTTGATTCCACCTGTCAATAGTGGAACTTGTGGTCAGGACGAATAATGCACATGCTTGGATATCTATGGCTTGAATCCCCATTAACAGCTCAGCTTCTGAGCTCAAATGAACCAGGATGTCGATATCTTGGCCAGCTGTCTATCAGCTTTCTAAGTGGAGCTGGAGCCTAGGGAGACCTATCAACCCGCTGGATGTAAGGTATCAGTATTCAATGAAACACAGAATCTCCACACTCTGTTGCCACTATCACCATTAAAAAAGGACTGTCATTGTTAATAATTACTATGAAATACAATCTCATGTCAGGGGAACAACCAATTCCACTTTGTACGCCATTTTACTACTTCTGTCTACTGTGCTTTGCAGTATAATTTACATTAGGATGTTTCTGGCACCTAATTAATTTGTTTCCTATAAAAAGGAAGGGTCTTAAGAAACTTAAAAAGTGAATGTTTGCAGTCTCCTTGAGTTTTAGAATTCAGACTTTACTGAAAAACATTAATTTTTCATTATTAAAAAAAAGCCCTTGCTGACTTTCAGCCATGAACGCTCTCAGTTGTATTTGTCAGAATGCAAAACCAAACCGCAGTACCACCACAGGGTATCAGATCCCTGGTCTCTGCGGAGGTGGATAAGAACTTTGTCACCCGTGTCACCTGTGCGCCTCATGAATGGGTTTCCTGAGGTCATGATTTCACCTTAAATGGCTTCATCCTCAGCACTGAAAGCTACTCTAATAATACAGACACATTTATCTGAAGAGCATAATGATGACAGCGTGAAAAGAGACAGAGCAAGTCATTTCGGTTACAGTTTTATGGGATATGGACAGAGAAGATGTGTTTGGTGAATTATCTGATCTCATGTTAGCATAATGCCATCGAGTGTTTACATTGGGAAGCAGAGAGTTTAGCTTGTTTCACCAAGAGGCAGTACTGTCTGCCAGTCTCACTGGGTGAGCTGGCAAGAAGAAGGCATCTCCGCCGCCCACTGTTAATCAGCAACACATATGTAAGTTTGTGCACAAAGATTTGCAAATACGGGCCCACACAGAAATACAAGACTGCCCAGCATCGCCAGTGACATGTCATTTAACAGAACCCTTTCAAGACATGAGTCTACAGGACAACTACAGAAAGCACAAACACACATAAAAACCAACGCATTTAACATATACAGTAAAAACATATAGTACATAATATGTTCAAAGCTATAACCAAGACATGTCTTGATACAGTCGCTGATCCTGCTTATTTTTGAGTGATGACATAACATTTGTCTGTCTGGATAGATCTGATTTTGCTCTGCCAAGTTGATAAAGTTTATTTTTTTCTTTTTTTCTTTATGTGTTACAGTAAGCAATTCAACATTGAGTCACATATGGCGGAAAAATTCTGCTGCAGTGCGTGCAGTGGGTTTAGAATTTTAAGCATATTGCAGTTCTGGCTACACCCCAGTCAATGAAGTAACACCATGTTTTGCCATTGCCAGATGTTGGAAAAAACTGACATCACTGACTAAAGTGTGATCAGATATTTCTGCCCTGTGTGAAAGATAGTTAGGGTTTTGCTACAATGCTAAAAATAGCCAAAGCTTGTCGTCAATAAATTCAAAACACAACCACAGACCACAAAATGGTAGCACCAAATGTTGTGTGACGCCTGATTGACATGAGACATCTCGGTCTCCTGCAATAACGCAGAGCAGGTTATGTTCCCATTAATCATCACATAATTCGAATTAGTAGGTGTGTTTGCTAAGTGTTAGGACTGCATCCTGGCTTTTTTTTTTCTTTTTCACCAAAATTCACAAAAGCATCAAGCAAAACATATAATAAAGTGTGGAGAAAGTGGGCAGATCAGCAGTATGTTAAGAGTGGGTGTTGGTGGTTGCATGTGCGCATACTGTATGTCTACTTTCACACGTTTTATGCATCAGCTGGGCTAGAGATTGCTGTGGTGGGAGTGTGGGAGCACTGTGTTGTTGCATTTGTCATTACCTATTATAACTTACTGCATGCTAAGAGGGTCTGTGTTGAATGAACATATTGCCACGAGGCTCTGCAGTCACTTTAAATGAATGATGATTAACCCAACAGAGAGGCTGCCAGAATCGCTTTTCTCTTGTTTTTAAATATATCTTATTTAATGCACCTTAATCATGTTCGTGTCACCAGTGCTGACTTAATAAGTGAGAGCATTTGCATCGTGTATTTCTCGGTCATACTGTCTAAGCACTCCCCTGTTCAATCCCTTTAATAATAAACTCAAACAATATCTGTAATAACCTAAACAGTTCTGTTTTTTGTAATAATTAATTACAGCATATAAAAACATTAATACCAAGCTGCACAAACAGCATCAGCTGTCTCTCTTAATCACTGTTAGGCTACAGCTGCCAGACATTACATCTCAGAAACTGTTGACCTTACAATAGATACAATTGCAGAGGAAGCTAGAGAGATAGTTTGTAATATCCCTCCCTCACTGTGTCCCTCAGGTGCTGCACCATCATACTCAACTGCAGTACAGTTTTAGGATGCAATATACAAAATATGCTGGAACCAGGGCTGGGCGATAATGCAATATGGTTTATCGATATATCGTAATGTTCTACAAAGTGTTGTTATCCAAATAATGATTCAAACACGTTCTACCAGAGAAAATAGTTATTTAATTTTTACTCATATGAAGAGTTTGGTCTCATGTAATGTGAAGCAGTGTCACAGAGTTTATTAAATGTGATTATTTCAGCTATTTTCCAGCTTTATATAAAGGAATGACTTTAGTTGTTTTCTTTTTGCTAGGAAATATGCCAGATTGCAGAGACGGATTACAAATACTGTATGTGTCAGTAGTTCCACCACACACTCAATATTTTTAACCAGAGGCATGTCAACTCCATTCCAGTCTGTAAACTTCTTCCTCCTACATTTTTTTACAATGTCAATGATTTCTTTTACCATTAGTTCCTCTTAGAAAT
Source organism: Oplegnathus fasciatus (assembly GCA_003416845.1). Lineage (NCBI taxonomy): Eukaryota > Metazoa > Chordata > Actinopteri > Centrarchiformes > Oplegnathidae > Oplegnathus > Oplegnathus fasciatus. The sequence goes on from NTHP01000187.1 coordinate 439,432, forward strand.
ATGGAATGTGTGTTTACATTCATAATATCGTTTACCACTCCATCATCACTGCTCGGCATAATAATCTCTTTAGCTAAACTAGGTCCAACATTTAAAAAAACAATCATTAAATTCATCTGAAACCAAATCCATATCGTTGTGTTGTTATTCTGCCTGCTTGTATAATTGAGGGATATAACCTCATACTGTACGTTGGTTCTGCATACATTTGCCATATATATACATATATTAATATCATAATATTAATATTAACTGCATCACCCAGTTGGTAATTCTTTTTTTTTTTACATCAGCACCATCATGTCGAGTCATTTTGAGGAAACCCCTGGGTGCACAGATATAGATAAAGATCTAGATATAGAGATATGGATACATTTTCTGAATACAAATTTCTGTGAACTGGATGAATTTTGTACATCTGTGCTTGCTTAGTGTGGATGCCCTTTGACTAAAGTAGGGAGTATGAAGGCTCTGTTGGTGATGTGGATTGAGGTGGTGTTAGGGGGTGGGGTTCCCTGAAGCTCTGAGTGCTGATAATCAATCTCTCAACAGGAGACAGGCAAAAGAGAGAGGCCCTCACTGAATGGACGGGATCCTCTCTGGTTGTATTTACCTCAGGCTGAGGGAGAGAGGGCGACAGTTTGGGTCAAAGTTAATGTGTCAGTGTGTGGATGGCTGGAATTTATGCGTCTGCAAATGAGTGAGCTTGTGAGCAAGCAGGGCACTGTGATGTGTGGGTGTGTAATGTGGGTGCGCTCGGTTACCGCATGTTCATTCCCAGTGCCACACTGTATTGACACAGTGCATACGTTTCATGTGAGTACGGTACACTGCATAGTACAGTACTGGATTACATTTGTCTTTGCAACATTTGAAGAGCAGATCTTAAACAAGAGGAGCAAGAGGAATTCACAATTCATCTTCGAAAGACCCTTGACATTATTTTAAAAAGAAGATGAAAAGAAGGGAAGGAGAAAGAGGAGGGGGGTCAGTCATTGTGGGCACCCCACAGACGGGAGCCGGTTGCCATGGTTTCAGAGTAGTTGTGGCTGGTGTTGCTGGGCCGATGGGAGGCAGGCAGCTGGTTGCCTAACAGCAGCAGATGGAGCAACGCGGGTTTCCAAGAACACACAGGCACAGTCCCTCGCCTACATGTGTCATATCATTCCCGTCATCATTTTCCTATCCACACATAGTGCACGCACACACACACACACACACACACACACACACACACACACACAGATAGACACCAGACTACTCCACAGGGAGTCATGACTGGGCTTTAGCAGGCTTTTAGCCTTTTATGTGGCAGCATCTTCACCACCAGAATACACAGAACAAAGCACCATGACGTCAGCTGTCTTTAAGCAGAGACTTAGAAGTCGGCTGGTGGATGTACAACATGTGCAAGAAACATCGCGTTTGATCTTAAGCAACCTAAGTTGAATGAACACCAAACAAACAATACAGACTCGTACATGGAGAGATTAAGAAAGTATAAACACCATTCGCTCTTATCATCATAGGGAACTTTCAAACCCATTAAGTGTGAAGATACAAATCAACTGCTGTATCATTTTGTTTGGATGCTGCTTACAAATGGCCCTGTCTCCATCTGATCATTTTACAGGATCATAAATCAGCAGTTTTATTCCTTGAGCTAATTAAGGTTTCACAAAAAGCATATGAACTTAAAACCCCTCAAAGTATTCTGAAACTATATTTCACTAAGCAGATTTTTGTCAAAAACAAAAGCACACATGCATATGCACACCCACACATATACAGAACCAAGAGATGCTTCTGTTGTGCTTTAAGGTTGCAGTATTAGGTTTCTGCTGTTGTCCCTAAAATATATATATAATTGAATATGCATACATGCATGATTAGGTCAAGTGCTTAGTGTCTGTGCCTGCTCACATGTGCTTGCGTGTGTCTTTGTGCAAGGTGTTATTTTAAAGTTAAGAAAGAGAGATAAGCAGAGGAGGCAGCTGAAAACAATAACCAGAGGATCACTGAACCCACGACTGTGAACTTTAATAACTTCACAGACCTGTGCTCTCACCCTGGGTAAGATAAGTCTAATAATAGATAGGCAGCATGAGATATGAAGTGCACAGAAGTACTTATATCTCCTATATCTACTGTAATTCTTTGCCATGCACCTTGGCAGGATGGGATCAAATCATTAATACAGATTGGATGTAAACTCACCAGGTATGAGAGCAGGAAAAGAACAGATGAAAGCATACCATACCTTGCTCTTGACATTTTTTTCCTCAAATCTACCACGACTCTACAGAAGAAACCTTTTTTTGTGCAGTTGCTATGGAAACCATAATTAGAGTCCAGCATGATGGCACTGTTTCCAATTAGAGCATGGCTCTGTACCAAATCGAGCAATGCCAAGTAACTAGTTGCTGGATTTTATTATACGTCACGGACAGCACATTTGTCAAAGTTGGGTGGAGAAGAGCAGAGTTATCCCAGACCAAAACACTGGCTGGAAAGAGTGGAGAGAGAGAGAGAGACCAAGAGAGAGTAAGACAGAAAGGGAGAGAGAGATATGGACAAAGCCTTGAACCAAATGGAGAGTGTGATAGTGGAAATGGAGCATTCATCACGATAAACAAACAGCTTTCTCCGTGTTTGGACAGCACTGGCTTGGCTGACCTCCCACAGATGACTGAACAGTTGAAAGATTGTTTGGCCAGAGGGAACACTGTTAATATCAGCTAATTAATATTCATTACATTATGACATGACTACTCACTGAACGATTCCCTACCCCCCGCAATGTCTCTTGTACTGCGCTTGCTTGAATGAATCTTTGATTAAAGTATTTTCCCGCTCAGCACATGTAGACCCTTCGGTCATGCTCACAGCTCAACTTAAGAACATTTAATCGCTGCATCCATGTCACTGTTCCACTCAATCACACATCTCATCCATCTTGCCCCACACGCTAAGCAGGGGGAATTGGAGCGACAGTGGAATTATGCCCATTAGAATAATTCATTTCCCCTGGTGGGCCAAATGAGAATGTATCAGCGTTATTAATAATGTGGTAGCCAGGTCCAAAAACAGCCCTCCGATGACAGAGATGGAGGAGGCCAGTCAAATTAAGCTGAGAAACTCACCACAGGCCTCAGGCTGCTGCTAGGCTATGCTGAACTGCACTTTACGAATGAGCAGGAACAGAGTCCCAAAGACATTGTACATGGAGTATATAAGAAGAATTGGTATATGTAAAACGTATTCACTTGTACTGAACGTGTAGTGCACTATGACACCGATGTACAAACCCGATGTATTGATTCACTCCCAAGGATACAGCCGGCAATTCATCATTTCTATAGAGTGCTATGTGTTTCTCACACAGCTATAAATCATGGTCTGTAATTGCCCACGGCAGGATTTTTTTTCACCTAGAATACTTAGCTGACAGAATATGTTCGTAAGTATTGATTCATACTCGTGTTTTTCTGTTTGGGTGACAAAGATGAAAATTCCCTTGATTTTTACCACAGGTTTGCAATTACCACTCAGCATTTCAACAGCAGCTTTGTTGTTTTATATCTATTTAAAAATTACATGTCTGAATGAATTTTTCTGCTTTCACCTGGACTTAATGAGCAGTCATCCTTTGGTATGAAGTGATCTACAGTAACAATAGTTTTCATGACTGTCTATTCAGCACATATAATCAGGTAATTTTTTTCATTAAAACAATGACACAAAGACATGTCAGTTACAGGAGTCACACTTCCCACACAGCCAAAGCCTGTGTCACACAAGATAAGGCAATGAGGCAGTGACCCATGTACTGTGGACAGCTGAAACTAACCCGACGTTATGAGCCACTATGTGACTGACCACACCCATCACGCAACTGAACACACACACGCACACACACACACACCGTCACAGATGCACGCACACAAACACTTACTGGCCAACAGATGTTCCTGCCTGCAGTAAATAAATACACAACAACACAAGACTGGCCAACATATGATGTCATCATTCATGGTTGTTAGCATCTGCACAGATTTGTTACAAAACAAAAAAATCTGCCATTTGAAAAAGGTCACAGCCACTCCTACTCTGACTGATCACACCAATTTCCTAAATGGAACAAATTATGGCGCTTTTTAGTACTGGAATTCTTCAATTATTCTGGTTTAGCTGCCATTTAAAGGCCAAAATAAGAGGACATGGATGTAATAATAATATGCGTATGGCAGCATGTTTTCAGAGATTAGTTCCCGATTTTCCTGTGGGTGTCAGAGGACTGACAGAACACAGCATAATCCATTCACTGATATAAAAACACTCAACTCAGGCACAATAAAACATCAGTAAAACAGCAACTGTGACTCAATCAAGTGAAGGCTTGTTGTGTATTTAAATGGTTTATCCAGCTTGGCCAGCTTTTACAGTTCTTCTCAGTTGCTTTGGCACAATCCTCAAATGAAAATCATTCATCTTCAAACACTGTGTGAACATCTATTCCTAATTTTCTCACAACAGCATATGCATTTCCTCATACTTTCACACAGAATTCGAATGTACAGTTATCTTCAATTATCCTAGTGATGCAATGAGCAAGACTTGGTGATAAAAACAGGTTACAGCGCTTTTTCAATGAAGTGTGTTACTCTGATGTAGATGTGTTTATCTGCATTGTTTAAATCATCAAATGCTAAATATTCCAGCCCACAGTTATACCCTGTCAAACATAAGTCTTTCAGATATCTACTATTGTCATGGTACCAAAATACTTGATAAAGGTCAATCTTGAAATTCAATTAGTATGTTCATCCTCACATTTTAGTGCAACTTATCACATGTTGTTAAATAAATGAAGCATATCAGCGAGCTATCATTTCCCAAACACATTTGAAAGCTACCATGGTACAACAGTATGACAAAATCTCTGCCCGTGGACAAATTTAGATCATCTCGCGGTATATGTCATCATATCATCAAACCTGCCATGTGTCGTATGAGCGTGCTTTAAGTGCATGTTGTTCAGCTCTAGTAGAATATTATCATTCCAGCCTGATGCCAACCAGCTTAAAAAACAAACAATGTATCTAACCTCAAACATACAGCATCCCTACAGCCAGCAGAGTATGTAAATTGTTTCATAACGCAGTTTTTTTACACTGCACTGTATGGCTGTCTGCCTGACCCTCACAAACCTGGTAGTCACAGCAGGTATCTTGATAAGAAATTAAAGACTAAAGAGTAGTGTTTTGTTCATGGATTTTGTCACTTCTCAGCATCTATTGGAGGCTTGTGTACATGGGCACATTCATGCATGCATGTGTATGTTAGTGAAGACTGAAGAGCATGTACGACTAAAGAAAAAAGAGAATAGAAGTGTTGGGAAGAGAGAGAGAGAGAGAGAGAGAAGTACTACCCTAAAACTGCTGTGTGAGTGAGAATTAGTTAGTTTTAAAGTCTCTAGCCGTGGTCCTTAAAGACTAATTGCATTCTGATTCAAGTGGCCATTCCACTTCACCTCAGCGTTCAAACCTAGCAGCACCTTTCATAATTCATGACTTCAGCAGAGCTACTTTGCCACTTTTTGTTACCCTTGTTGTTGCTTATTCTACAACTGACATTTTATGCTAGATGACCCAGCTCCCATCTTGCCTTGCTCTTCATGTTGTTCAATGCTACTCTGAGGTGAAAATCAGTACGCAGTATTTACTAAAAAGTTACAATCATGTACTGAAAAAAACAAACATGAAAGCTCACGCAGTGTGTGGCCCTACAGAATGAGGGAGTGATGTTAAAAATGCAGCAAAAGCCTTCTGAAACTGAAAAGCCATAAAAATTTAATTACAGACGCAGCCTCTCACCCTTTCATTCTGATGTTTTGTGCACTTTTCTTCTTGACGGGCCTCATAAATATGACTGAAGGGAATGGATTATTGTGCAATGGAATATTTACCACCCATACATCTTATATTCACATGTATTACCAATATCTGATGACCAGCACATAGCTCAGTCAAGGGTTTACGTAATCTGCAACAGAAATACACTGGCAATGTGTGCATTATAATATTAATTTACGATAGCACAAGCCATATCAGTGGAAAAAAATAATAATCACTCACAGTCATATTCAATGCCAAAAATGTCACAAATACTGCAACCTACTGGCTAAATAAGGCAGGACTGTGCCACCGTCCTTGGCAGTGAAACTAATGGGTTGACTTAACAGTGAATGCCAATAATCAGGTCATGTTTACTTTTTAAGCCACAAATCTGGGTTTCTTTTCCAACTACCCAATCTCAGACAAACCTCTGTGAGTTTAACATTTAGTTTTATGAATCTTCAAGACAGATATAAAGTCACAAGCAGATTTAATGATGGAATGGCAGCCAAAATAACCAAAATATAATGCTAATCATAATAAATCATAGTCCTACAGATTATTTCATATGTCTTAAAGCAGACTCAGTTAATGAGAACATAATCCAACAGTGTGACAGAGGCCTTGTCTGATCACAACAGGCTCCACAGCTCAGCAGCCACAGAAAAACAAGCTGCACAGGAACAAGTTCAGCTGAAGAGATCACAACACAGCGAGCTGATGGCACGGCGGCCAACAAAACAAATATCAGATAATTAAAATTACTTGCACTTACTGTTTGTTGGTCTACATGAGGATTAAGTCCATGTGCCAATCTGGTGAACTTTAGGTATAGGTTGTCATCCTCGATAAATCCAACTGTATGTTTCCATACATGAAGGTTCACTTTTCCTTTGGCGGTATCAAGCTTTCCTCCAGCTAACCGTGGCGAGTGATGTCTCCAGGCACACAGACAGTCCTTCTTCCAAAATCTGTCAGAAATATTTTCCAAATCTTCTCACTCATTAATTGCTAAACGTTTGTTTTCTCTTGGAAAGTTGGTCTAGCAACTTTTACATCCACAACCAGCATAAGCCCGTTAGCTAGCTACTAGGCAGCTCAGGTGTTACACATTAGCAGTGAAACACAAAATAAATGGACTTTTACTTTGAAAACTTGACAGGTCGTTAAAGAAAACATTCCTGCGTTTTTGAAGGAGTAGCATAATCCTGAAAGAGTCTCCTATCCGGCCAGTTTGATAAAACGTTTCTTCTGGCGCACAGCAAAGTGAAATTTTAACCGTTTTACAAGGTGCGTCTTAAATTGCTTGACACAAACAATCATGGCAAGGGGACAAATTTGCGGCATTTCATTTCACTTCCGGTTTCAATTTCCGCCTTTTTAAGGTAGAAAAAAATGTTTTTTTTAAAGGAAAAACAATGCACAAAAAATAACACAAAAGATAGGCTAATCACAGGTAATTTGGGATTGAAAAGTAATGAAAGTCCCTATAATTGGTTAGTGTCTTATGAAATGCGCTTGTTAAAAATTCCCATAGGTAATGTCCACTTCTAGCACACTGAAACAGTCTAGTATGTACATGTATTTATTTAGCTTAGCAGGTGTGTCTGCTGTCCTGTACCTACTCACTACACTGACATCTATGGATGTCAGTAATATAATAGTGGAGACGTGAGTGAGCAACCTCCACCCACACTATAATGTGCACCATCTTTCCATTCTAATGTAGTAAAATTCAACCTTTAATGCAGGTAATGCTTTCAGCATCAAAATAATAGGCATAATTAGTTCTGGATTTTCCATTCTTGGATTAAGAACCAACATTTTTAATATTTACACAATTTGTCCTGATTCATACTGTAATTGCCTTCAATCCTGTAATATTATTACATGGATGAGATTAAGTATTAACCTTATTTAAGCAAAACAACCTTCCATCTGTGTTTGCAATAGCCATGAACAAAAATATGTCTGATTGATCACTGTTTATTAATACCAGGAACCAGTGGCATTCAGTGGAAGGTGTAATTTAGTTAAATTTACACAAGGCATCTAATATTTGGTGGACTGATGTTGATGAGGGTGAATGGTAGAAGCTGGGTACAATGTTCAATTGTTTATGCTCTCAAACTATACCACATGTGAGACAGTCATGAGGTGATCACAAGGTGTGATCATTTGTTTGTTTTGTGTTGACACATACAACGCTACATGTGTCACATAACATTTGCTTGCATTTATGTATTGACCTTATAAAGTGAGTGAGAGAGCCTCCTGTCAGCTCCACTGACATGCTGAAAGACAGCACAGATTGGAGGGTTTTTAAGGCTGATGAAGAGAACATTAATAATATCGACAATGATGCCGTAATACTTCACTTCACTTCACTTCTCAGAAAGTGTACGCATTCTAACTAGTGCTGTTTTTTAGCAACAACCAGCCCTGGTTCAGGGATGAAGTCAGGTTACTTTGTAGAAAGAAATATGAAGCCTTTAAGAACAGCATCACTGTGCAGTACAAACGTCTGAACTATGAATTTCAAAAGGCTGTGAAGAAAAACTAAAGCTTGCTACAAGGGCAAATTAGAGACTAAGCTACAGGGCAAAGATGTCGAGGGTGTCAAGGCTTGCAGACATCACAGAGCACAATACTGAGCACCATAGCCTAGTTTGAACTGCAACGCTTCTTTCCTCGACAGTTTTAATGGATTCTATTGCAGATTTGGAACTGATGTAAACCACCACCCACCCCCTCTCTCTCTTGTTAATGGCAACCTTCCTTTTACTATCTCAGAACATGAAGCCAGAACCTCGCTCTGCCAAATAAACACCATGGCTACAGGGCCGGAGTGCTACAGCCACCCTTGAGCACTGTGCTGATGAACTTACCCTAGCACTCACTATCATTTTTAATTTGCCACTACAACACTCCAAGGTTCCTGCTTGCTCTAAGTATAGGTTCTTATTTGAGTGCCTGAGGAAAAATAACATGACATAAAGACTACAGACGTGTTGATTAGTATAGTAAATGTCTCTGCAGTGTTGTGCTTCGCCAGTTCCCATTAAGGCAACTAGCCCTCTAGGTGATACATTCAATTCTTCTACACAATGAAGTCCACATATCCTTAAGATCTCTTTATTGACTTCATATCAGAGTTTAACACCATTATTCTTGTTACAATGCGTGCCTCCACACACTGCAATCACTAGATATTGATCATTGAATCCTGAATTTCTGGTCTAACAGGAAACAAGTTGTCAAAATTGGGAATCATGTCTCACTACCCAGAACTCTGTTTTCTCAAATAAGAGTGTGCTCACTGCTTCCATACTTGTTTGATACAGACATAGCCACCAGACCAAAATACTAACATTATAGGTTGCTATTTACCATCTTTTATTTCACATAAGAATAACAAGGAAGGCAAAAAGGACAACCAGAGACGTCTTCACACCAACCTGTTCCCATCAGACAGGAGGTGCAGGAGCATGAAATGTAAATCAGACTGTAGAGACGGCACCTACAGAACCCGAAAGTCATCAGGCACTGACTTGACACTTAGTTAAGTATTAACAATCAATATTCTTGTATAGTCTGCTTAACATTTTATGGTCTGTTTTGTCAGTGTTGCACTTTAGCACAGCCTGGAATCCTGTGCTGGTTTGATATTGTGTTGGTGTTCTTTACCGTGATCATATTATGATATACAGTATGCTTGTGTTTCAAATCTCAATCAACTCTGGCAACATGGCAATAAACTATTGAACTTGAGCAGTGCATGCGTGAGTCAGTGAGTCAGTCAGTAAAGGAGTGAGAGAGTCAATGAGTGATTAGCCAGCAGGCGAGTGAGTGAGCAAACAAAAATGACAGATTGTTCTGCCATTCAAGCTCTAAGCGGCTGACAGCGATGTTAAGTGAACAATACTTCGCTTTTGTCATCTCAGGGCATTTGTGTACTTACAGTACATGTGTAGGTTTCGAATGCTTGTGTGTATTTGTATGTGAGTGTGTGTATGCGCGTATTTGTGTATCAGGCTGTCAGGGCTGTCCTCCACTCCTAATGGTTTAATGGGCACCCCGTGGTGCCTCTCAAGCCCCCTGGAGTGGGACACACTCAGAGTGTGGGGGAGCACAAAGGCGCAGCCATGTCTCCGGAGAGGAGTGTCTTTGTGACGAGGGGCCACTGCTGTGCTGACTGTTGCTGGCCTCATGGTGATTACCCTCCCCGGGGGGTCTGCATTGTGGGCCCTGAGACCCAGAACTTCACCTTTACATACCCCCCTGCTGCGCCTCAACAGGGGGGCGAAACGCACCCCTGTCGATCATCCCACTTCGGTAGAACAGCCCGCCCGCCAAGCAATCCATCCAGAATACTCCGTCACTTTTCCTAATCAAGAGTAGATACATGACTGTGCTTCACAACCACAGTGATCCCTGCAGTACATGTATGCAAATATGTATATAGAAAATATATAAATGAATACATTTGGACATGTTACTGCAGGAAACAACATTCAGTGGTAAAACCTACATACATACATGCATACATGCAGTCATATGTACAACACTCATACCAGTGTTTTGAACCATTCTGGCTCTAAAAACAGTGTCTTAAAATTAAAAAGATAGATAGGTGGACTGCACAGATAGATGCACACTTTCATACACATATAGTACATGCATACAGTAAATACATCCGCAAGACCGTCAAATCTCATTTCATGACCTACTTATGAACAAATGCATATTTTATATGTCGAGCATTTTCAACCACATCATGCTCACACACAGAAAGCCAACTACAGTATGCAGATCCAAGCCCACACATTCTGCCCACTGGCTTCTGCGTTCTACACCAAACACCATACAAGAGGCTACAATTGTGTGTTGACTGTGTTCCTTAATAAAGCAACCCAAGACTTAATATGCCTTTGAGAAGGCTGTAGCCTGGAGCAGGAGAGCGGGCATCCCAGAGCCTAGCTCCAGGTCCGAGGCAACGGAGGCGAGTAGCTTAGTTCCTCTGATTCCACTGATCAGGGTCACACTGCGGGGGCCGGTCCCTGGTGAATAGTTCAACACCCACCTTCGGATCTTGCTGTCATGGAGACTGCGGTTGACTCCTCACATTTCTTTTTTCAGTCTTGATATACTGTATCTTGAGACTAATGTGTATGTCTGATGGATGTCTATGTTGATAATACAACGAAGATGCATTTTACACCATGTATAGCATGTGACTGATGTATTACTGTAAGTGTTTTCTTTTATTTAACTGTGTTTGAAGTGGTTCATCTTAATTATAACACTCCCCTCTCAAATTACAAATGTCATGTCAGCCATCATGCTCTTCTACAGTACAGTACATAGCATATGAGACTTATTAATACTAAGGTATACAGTAAACATGCGCACCTTTGAATTGAATCCAATAACCCTACATGGAGAAGGTTAAAGATTGAGTGGCAATGTAAAGGATGACAGTGTTCAATGAATTTGGGTCTCTAAGGAATATGCTTGTCTACATTTAAGTGCTTCCTGGAGGAGAATAACCAGGTTGTGTGGGTTGTGTTTGAGATGTATGAAGGTCTACAAGGTTAGTTTTTTTTCTGGAGGAACTCTGAAAATGACTAAAATGCCAAGCATCATAATTCTTGTCAGTAATTTTTGTACCACCTTACATTAGCTTCAAAACATTTTTGACCATTCACTGTTTTACACAGAATTTCTGCAGTACCCTATCTGCATACAGGAGTAATTCACCTCATTATCTAGCAATGTGAGGGCAAAGGGTGTATCTACTTCTCTTATCTGCTTTCTCTACTCAGCGATGCTTGTACCTGCTCCAAACTCAAACTACAATTAGATACCCAGTCATAGTAAGGACATGTTTAATTTTGCTATTGGTGATTGAGGATGCATCTGTGGTGTCTGGCTGTCCACCACAATCAATAAGCTCTCTGAGCAGCGTCTGGGAATAATGTTAGTGTAAAGGTCTGCTTAATGTGGAAATCAATGGCTGGAGTGTTTCGGGGAAAAATGCTGACGTGGACATGGGCAATTTCTTTTCAACTTCTTTTTTCATTCATTTATCAGGCAACGTGTTCTTCTGTTTCTGGCCTCAGCAGCTGTGGATGGGACAGCCGTCACCCTCTGAAATCAGCTCTAAAGCCTGAGAACAAATGTACTGATTGCTTTTTTGTTTCATATAACTACTGTGCAGTGTACATAGTTTTGTTCAAGCCTGTTCTTGCACCATGGGTCCAGTTGCATTGATCACAAAGTTAGCAGAGTTGTGACTTATAGGAATCAATTTGATGCAGAGCTAGCTTTACCAAACTCTTCAGTTTTCAAGGCACGGTGTTGGGACAAAGCTGTAGAAATCAGGGTGAAAGTGTTTACATGCTTATGATTTGGTCTTTTGGAATATATCTGTACTAGATTATCTTTCAGTTGGTTATGTTGACCTTCATTATTTTCTGATAGATTACTGTCCATCTGTCTGTCCGTCAATTTTATGTCACTTATTTGCGTCTGGGTTGAGGTTGCAGCAGAAAAAGGCCAAGCAGCCTAGATGTCTTTTTCCCCAGTCACTTCTAGTGATTCCTGGAGAATCCCAAGGAATTCCCAGGCCAGATGGGATATATAATCCTCCAACATGTTCTGAGTTTTCCCCAAGGGCTCCTCCCAGTTGAACATGCCAAGAATACCTCCACAGCCTGACATCCAGAAGGCATCCCAATCAGATGTCCTAACCACCTCAACTGGTGCCTTTCAATGTCAAGGAGCATCCAAAACCTTCCCCTGTCCCTTAGTATGAGCCCATCCACCTTGCAAAGGAGACTTATTTTGGTGACTTGCATTCTTTTGGTCACTATGCACAACTCATGATCACAGGTGAGGGTTGGAACATGGATCAACTGGTAAATTGCGAGCTTTAGACTCACCTCCTTCTTTTATCACAACAGTCTGGTGCAACGCCTGGACCACTGTAGACACAATCGTGAACAAGTCCCAGAGATACTAAAGCTCCTTTCTTCACCAGTCTGCTCCCCAAAGGGACAATCTGCAGACATCATTGCTGCAGAGGTTCTGACTCTCATCACAACCACTGGTCACAGTTTGAAGCAGACAGCAAAAGTACATCTCGGTGATTGTTCAATTTAAATTGATTTGCCTTGACTGGACTGGTTTCATATTACTCTCCTCGTCTCCAGAATCTCAGCAGCATCTCAATGGCTGTTTATGGCCATTCAGTGTTGGCAGCAACAACAAGAGGGGGAAGCAGTGAGTTGTGACAGAGGCAATGTAGTCTATTTCCCAACAACCCTCTCCTTTTCAATTAACTTCTTTCACACTCAGCTGTGATTCAACTCTACAATAAGCATTCAAACATTCGAAGGCACCTCCCCAAGTGATTTCTAAATAAGGGCTTGTTTAATGGAAATATTTAGACAGGGGATTTAGGGTTACATGCTCACTAGTTGTGTTCCTGCTCAGCCTCCATTTGAGCTCCCTGCTACATTGGAGGTTTGTTGTCCACAGCATGATCAGCTTAGATTCTATAATGTCTTCCCAGCGTGCAGAGAGATGAAATTTACAGTGAAGAGGGCACTTCAGCTGGGATCACATACAAATATCTATTTCACAAAACAGGATTTATTGGATAGATAAATCCAGATAACTTTCTTTTACTGTCTCACATACACATGTGATTTTGTTTTTGGACAGCACGGAGAGAAGGACTGACCAGCAGAGGGCAGGTCATATTGCTGCAAGAAAATATCCTTCACATCTCAAATGCTGCAAGGTATCATCTCTCTAGATATGTATATAAATTGTATATAAATTGTGTATAAATTGTGTGTGTTTGTGTGTAAGTAAGAGCGAGAGAGAGTGTGCTAATCTCATGTAATGCAAGCACCGCTCACAATGTGCGCCAGCATATTGGCAAACAAAACACACTTCTGGTGCATTATGTAATTCTGGAGGAGTTCCCACTGTAAAGCCAAGCAGCAATTCAGAGGCTGCAAGGTATGCTGCTGCCTGCAGGAAAGCTGCTATGAACTATTTATGACACTTCCATTACAGCCACAGTGTTTCTTCATGCTTTTCCTACTTTTTTAACAGCTGTGCAAACTTGCCATCATGGGAGAGGTCAGAAGTGATTAAGATCATTTTTTGGCGTTGGTGTGTGTGTGTGTATGTGTGTGTGAGTGTGTACATTAAAAGCTATGCCTTTGGGATTTAGATCACCAAGCTCACAGTGTGGAACTGTACACCACTGTCAGCCCAGAGTCCTGTGAAAGATTACCATAAAAAAGTTAACTAAAAACAAGAAATTAAATATTATGTCAATACCTACTGGCATTCCACTTAGCAATTTATCCAATTCAGGTGCTGTAGGCATTGTTACAATGTACAATATATCGTACAGTAACCTGAGAATAAAATTGTAATTGGCACACACCTTTTGCGTTGTGTAAATTGAATTCAGTTGATTCAGCCCAGCCCTTTGTCCTGAGACAATGATTCAAACAGCCTATAATTAGAGGTTTGGAGCATTTGACTGTGTGATAACTACACACAGGGAGCGAGGAAATGGAATTGTTGCGGCTAATCCATTGTTAATGGCCTATCACAGGTTTTCCACAGCTTTAATGGCACTCTTTAACCGTGAAGCTGGATAAAGGGGAGGAGAGAGAGAAAGAGAGAGAGAGAGAGAGACAGTGACAGAGAGAGAAGGGAGTCGGTAAGAAATTGACATTCGTGCAAACAAAGAAACAAAGACACAAGGCAGGCACATTTTGAAACAATAACACATGCATACTTTTTGATGGTTTTCTCTTTCATCGATCATCTATGAGAAGTTGGGTCAGCACTGAGGTGCCAACACTACTTCTGCGTTATTTGTGAAATTCAGTATATTCTGCTCCGTAATTTAAGGCATTGGAGTCCAATGTTCACATGCATGTAGTAGCACAAAAAAATAATACACTGAGATGAGAAGTTTTAACAGTCTAAACACAGAAGGAAAACAATTAAATTCAAGAGGGCATGTTGATAATTTCATCTCTTGCAGACAGCACAGTTTCCTGAAGGATCCTCAGTGAGGCAACCAATACCATTCTGTTCATTAAACTTCTGCAAAGGAAAGCGTATTGCTACAGCAGTCTACTTTTTGTAATCCCTAACACAAGAGTGCACCGATTTTCCATTTTCCATATCAGTGCACTAACTTTGTCCAACATGTGAGGAACAAGGAAAGAGTGCAACAAAACAAAGACAGGCAGCTTGTAGGTTTGTTATTCTGCAAGGAGTTACTCAATATTTCATTAGATTGCTGTGCAGAACGTCCAAGTGGGATGAACGGAGACGGTCCTTATGGGGAAAACTCTGATGGTGCTTAAACAAAAGCTTTGAAGCAAAGCATAATTTTAATTGTTAGACCAAACACCTCAGCAATGGCAGCCATAAAGCATCACTTCACAAACAGTATATTTCAAAGGGGGGATTCTTAGTTCATTATGTCAGACATCTTATTGAGTACACTGTGAGAAGTTAAAATAAAAATTGTATTATTGAGGTTGAGCAAACTTCTGAAGACTCTGTTCCCAGTTCATGTTGAAAATTCTGTGTCCTGCATTGGTGAACACCTCTGAAAACACATCTGAGGGTGGATATTATCGAGGCTTTGCCAGATCACTTGGTGTCTTAAATGGCTTTCTAACAAAAGCGTTGATTGTCTAGTTACCGTGTCCTGTGTGGCTTTGCAGAAAATATGTAATGAGGTGCATCCAGGTGCAGAGGGGACCCATGGCATTCAGGCCTCCCTGGGGTGTTAAGGCAGATGAATTTCAATTAACGATCAACAGCCTTCTGCTGCCTAATAGCACTGGGGAGATGACTTGCAGCTTGCCACCCCTCTAATTGGTAGCAAAATTGAGCCTCCCTCTGTAAATGCAGAATAGTATATCCCTGTCTTTGTGACTTATTGTGGAAGTTTTACTTATTACTTTCGGGGAAAGTTGGCGAGGGAAAAAAAAGTCTTCAGCATCCACCATCAAATCAGGTGATCTCTTTCTATACTGCAGTGCTCTACTAGCCAAGTTTTGTGTTCAAAAATATAACTTCCACTGCACAAGTTCTGGATAAATACTTGTGACACTTGCCATATGGCTGCATACCCACTGCGCCATATGTTGTGTGCAGCGGGAAAGACAGAGGGGATGAGAAAGGAGGGTAAAAAGGGTCAGCCGTGCAAGGTGCGGTATAGTACTGTGCGTTAAGTGTCAAAAACTGTGTGGATCTGCAGCAGACCTGCCTGGGTTATGTAATGGATGAGCCTGGTCTGTGAAGCCTCTGCTGTTATCATTAATTCATGTCACCCAGGACAACATGCACAGGAGCTGAGGAGCCACCGTGGGAGACACTGAGAAGGAGGCTGATCCTGTGGGAGGATCAGGCGGCACAGAGGATGGAGGGATGGAGGGGAGAGTGGGAGACTGAGGCTTGGGCGTGGTCAGGCAGAAAATGTTCCGACAGTCAAAGGGCCAGACAGACACAAAGATACTATTTACAGAAGTGTGGCAAGTTATAATACCTGAACGTAAACATGGTGTTTTTGATGATTGGTAGAGTTATTGCAAATAATAAAGAAAGAGAGTTTACCTCTACAGTTTATGGATGAGTCTCACTGTTAAAACCAGCCCATGCGACAGAATAACATGACATCATGTGGATGACCTTCTTTTCTACTGCAGTATGCTAGATCTCTAATAACATGTGTAATGTTCTGTGACAAATTGTGGAAGTACTTTCTCTCTACTGCATTTTTTTTCTTGAGAACCTAATTCAGGATTTCACAAAGGAAAATTTTTAAAAAATTGTTTGGATGTTTGATGCTAGTTAGGTGCTTATTGCAGACTTATCAGAAAAGCCTTTTTTTCCCTCCGTGTTGGAAGGGACAACAGTTACTAAGCACAAAAAAAGGTTACTTTTCTCATAGACAAAAGAATTAAATTGATGCGTCATTACTGAATAATATAAACCAGTTTACAGTGGATCAGTACAGTCTTGCTTTCTGTATGTTTTTGCCTTCTTTATCCCTGCACAGAGTAGAAATTTTATTTAGAACAAGGTTGCCAATGGTTACAGTTGACCATGTCGGCAGAGAGGCAACTACACAAATATTCTGTGTCACCACTACTGCAACCACAAACATGTGTGCGTGCATGCTCAGAGACATACAAAATTTAACAGCTAAATATGGAAGGCAGACTTGTAGCCACTGGATAAGAGGCAGGACAGTGTAGACATCAATAGGGTTGTAAGCATTCAAAGAGTCGCCATGTAAAGCCCTGAAAATTCAAATCATGTTTTTGGGATGTATTTATTTGATTTGATTTCCAATCTGCACCTGTATTTCCACAAGCGTTGTATCTGTATTGTATGTGCAATTATTACTGCACAGTATTTACATCTTCACGTGTGATAGTTTTGATTTAACCACACACTTGTTGACTTTAAACAAGAAGCTACCCTCAGTTCAAGTATCCTACTGTAGCTGTAGCTTTATGGATGGAGATTAATGGCACTGTAGCTGACTTAGAGGCCTTTTAAGTTCCACAGGAGACGTACCAGGGGTCCGTGTCAGTGTTGTCCGCTCCTCAGTGACACATCAGAGGGCCGTCGTTCTGTTCTCTCCCTCCATCTGGCCCACTGAGCGGTTGTAGCACCGATAAGCCTTTGGTCACAAAGTTTTACACTTAGCAGAGGGGGCATAAAATGCTCGACTTCCTTCCACACAGATTGGTATTCACTTTCTTTCTGTCTCATTGCTTCCTCCATGTGATTTACAAGCCCAGTCATGTCACCCATGGCCTTAACCCTAACCTAACCTCTGACAGCACTTAACCCCAACCTCACCGCTCCCAGGAGGACACAACATCATAATCAGACACAGTCAGCCTATAAACACGACTCCTGGAGGAGCAAATGTGTCATAAACTCTGCCATGTGTAAAAGTCTAAAGGCATGAAGTTTACTTTCTTTCGGCTCTAGAGCATGGAAAGAACTCAGTTTAAGTAGCTTGTATTCACATTTGTTCACACAGTATAAACATTTGGCATTTTCACAAATAGCAAAGAGAAATTCTCTCCCACAACAGCATCACAAGCTCATTTTTACTTCAGCCAGATGGCAGGTGGCTAAACTAGATGGGGAAGTTATTGTCATCAATCAATAGAGAGTAAACAAAAATGCACCACTGCTCCTCAAAGAAATGAGAAAACTCAGGCCAGGAAATCAATAGCGCCCCACCTTTATTTGGGGGGAGTTTTTTAAATACACAAAGCTGGGCTTGATGAGATACGTATGATTCATCAAGATATTTATTCCTCTTAGGTCTTTTGTCTTTGCTTCATTTAAGTACAACTGTGTGAATTTTAATTGACACTGAGGTCTTTTGTGGGTTTTCGCACAAATGAAGACTTATCTCTTCTAATTTGAATCATCCACCCATTGTTTTATTAACTACACATTAATTATTAAATGATAGTGCAGTCAGATTACAGAATGATCATCATTAGATTAGCCATTATTAAAAAAGTCATTACAAATGCTGCAGAGGCGCTACCTTACATTGGCAGAGGCTCTCTTAGTATTAGTGTCACCCTGTAAAAAGATAATATCTGTTCACCTTTCAAAGAATCTAAAGAAATCTGAATTTGAAGTTTGTGTCTATCGTACAGCCTGAATCATCAGAGGCTGTTATAGTGCTGGGATGGAGTGCTAGATAATTATCATCAGTACAGTATGTCTGTTCCTTCCTGTCTTCTCTCCCATATTCAGATTCTGGTTATGTAATCACAGCATGCCGGGTCTGTGGAGGCTGACAGCGTTGGATGTCAGGCTGCGGATATAGATCTCTTTTATAAACCTAAAAGCCTCTGTGAGCTCTCGAGAGCAGTCTACACCTTCCAAATGAGGTTGGTCATTTGGATCAATCAGGAATACCTCTGGGGGTTCAGGTGTGAGGAGGGTGGGGGTATATATCATGCCGTGTCCTGATCAAATGCTCATTTCTGACAGCTCAGTAACAACCAAACAATCTAAGTTTAACAGTATGGATGTGTAGCAGATCAGGAAGAAAAGGAAGCAGGCCAAGGCCAGGGCAATGGGTCAACACAACTTCCTCTGACAGTGACAGTGAAAGAGAAGAGCGGGAGTGAAAGAGTGCTGTCTTCCTTTAATGAACAGAGTGAATGATTTTGTCAGAGAAGACAGAAGTTCAGAGTCTTGTAAGGACTGTGTGGGTAAATGTCTTTTTTAAAGCAGTGCAGTACAATCCTTTGACTGGCCGCAGTGGGTGGGTGGGTGGCTGGAGAGGGGCAATGTGTTTGATGCTACAGTACTTTTCATCTTCCCTCAGGGCAAAATGGATAGTGACACAGGAGAAATGAAGACAGTGTACATTGCAGGAGATGCTGAAACCCTTGTCGCTTGCAGTTAACCTTACATGGTAGATAAACTGAATCCATACTGGTCTTATAGCCTGCAACAAGATGTGTGTGCAGGTTTCTGAGCATGCATACTGTGTGTGCACAGTAGTGTGGGTTCACAGATACACGCACAACTTTCTCTTATGTTGTGCCTAACTGAAAAGAAAAAAAAGTTATGATATATGCCATTCACTTGTTTCATCTTCCACCCCCAAAAGCAGAAACACTGACTCATTTTATTCATATTAAGCATGAACCCAGAGGAATCAGGAAGCCACTTAGAGGTTATCTGAGATGATCCATGTCTGTTTATTTGTACTATACCTGACTGTCCACACTCACCTTGTCTTATCTTGTGATATTCTCTGGGTATAACCCTGGTCAATCAACTACTGACGCCAGCGACTCCAGTGTTAATGCCCCCTGTGGTCCAGCTAATCTCACTTTACACAGGTTTTTGCAGTGGGAAAATGCCCTGGGGTCATGTTTCTCTTAACAGCTCCATTCCTCCTCCACTGGTTCAGTGCGCCAGTCCTCCTCCTCCTCCTCCTCCTCCTCCTCCTCAGACACATCGCATCATCTCATTTTTGCACCAACTTCCTGATTTTGCTTGGCCCCTATTTCCTTTT
This sequence comes from Oplegnathus fasciatus, assembly GCA_003416845.1. Taxonomy (NCBI): domain Eukaryota; kingdom Metazoa; phylum Chordata; class Actinopteri; order Centrarchiformes; family Oplegnathidae; genus Oplegnathus; species Oplegnathus fasciatus. Next base: position 459,457 of record NTHP01000187.1, read on the forward strand.
TGGTGCATTAGGCGTCCACAGCCAGCCAGCCACAGCCCATGTTAGTGCTTTCACAAAGTGGCTCCAGAGGTTAGCCCTCACAAGTGGAAATGTTCCCTGTAGAGTTACGGCCTATCAGGTCTGATCCATTTCACACAGAAGAGTCAATAACCAAGCCCTGAGTGATAAGACACAAGAGCAAGTAAAGGCTCTTTGGGACCACGTGGCTTTAGGGCTCCACGACGAAGGTTCAAGCCTCAACTACTACCTTGTTCAGTTCAAGTGGAAAGATAATAAGAGACAGGACAACTGACTAATATCCGCCCACAACCATTTTGTTGTTGTTTTTTGTGCAGCAGGGGACCTCAAACATATCTGCACTTCTTTTTAAAAAAAAGAAAAAAATTTATATAATAATTTTTACATAAATGTTTCAGCTCGTAGTCATTGCTCAGAAAGATATTAGCGCAGTGAGATGATAAGGGGACAGAGGTGCACCGCTGTAACAGTCCCATGAGACTCATGTCAAAACATGTTCACTTGCATTCTGTCAGAGTTACGTGAGCATTAAAAGTCATCTGGCTGCCACAAAAGAACCTGTGCCATTGTCGTCTGATGACAACAAAAATACTGTGGATATAAATACATCAAGGAGATAGAAGGAATTAATTATGGCCCCTGTGACATGTTGACTGTGACTGATTTTTGTCCCTCTGTCTGTGGATTGCATTTTATGTGCAATGCTGCCACCTGCTGAAAAAACAAGGAAGTGATTTATGTTGGAACACCCTTTACATCGCAAACAAAAGGAGATGTGTGACATCTCTGTGAATTTAAAGAAAAAGTGCCAAACTGTGTGTCTTACTGTTAAGGTATAGACATGTAGGAAAACAGACTAAATATAAACTGTTAAATATAACATGAAATGTGAGGTGTCTTATCTCACCTGGTGCAGGTTATATTTGCAGAGTAAGACATGGGATCAGCACAGAGTTGGCGTCTGAAAGGCACTTCTCTACTCGCACCACACAGCTGTCACGTCTCACTAGGATCAAAACAAACAGGAAGACAGGTTTGTCTTTCAACTGTTGTTGGGTAAAAGCTTTCATGCTGCACTTAAGTTTCTATTTGAGGAATGCTAAGTGCCAAATGAAGTTTGAAATGTTTAATTACAGCACCTCACAGACTGGCTTTGAACAGTGTAAGCTAAAAATATAGTTTGTAATTTTGGTGTCACCTCATGGCACCTTGTCTCCTCTCCTCTACTCTCCTCTTCTCTCATCTCCTCTCCTCCACCCCGCTAACCTCTAAAGTGTGCGGCACTAACCTCATTTTCCTGCGCTCCCCAGTGAGAACTAAACTCCATACTGGATAGCTTTACTCTGGGATAAGCACAAAGAAAGTAAGGCTCTTTGATGTAGCAAATGCAATCCAGCAAAGGGCAGTGAGACACACCCTACTGGCCACACTGAGGTCCAGGCTATTTCCTCTATCACTCAGACCTCGAGGCTCCACAGACCCAATGCAGTCAGTCTAATCCACCAGGTACCCAATGGCCGTCTTTTAGGGCAAAAACAAAGGAAGGTCAGTAGAGATTCAGACGCAACACTGGTCTTAGACATTTAACAGTTTGCAAGCAGGCTAGACTGAGAGTTTGCGCCAAGATTAGTCATGTCTTAGACAGCATCCTCTTTTCTGGCTGGGCTGGGTTTTCAATGGGATGCTAAGGAAAGGGGGGGCAAAAGAGATCAGCTTAACTGTCCTGCCTCTTATCCTCTCTTACTAACCTACATTAAATTAAATGAGCACAGGCCAGCTCTTGATATGTGTGAAAACCCTGGGAGATTACACAGTGGTAATTAATAGGAGTAGCTGAGATTACAAAATGCTTGTATCTGTGTGTGTGTGTGTGTGTGTGTGACCCCCAAGCTCACAGGAGGTCTTCAGCCGGACATACCCCCCACTGACCGTACTCCCTACTGGGAAATGTCTCGCCAAAGTCTCTATTTGAGAGGTTTCCTGCTATTCTATATCTTTGCCCCTTTAGCCAAATGAACACAATGTCACTTTTGTAGATACCCTGATATAAATTCTAGCATAAAATCTTAAACAAAGGACATGTGTCGCTTGTTTTTACAGTGCATGTTTTTGCTTATAAAACATTTTGTTCTGTTTGAAATAACTGAAATAACTGTTATAAATTACATAAAGCTGCAGCAGATAAGCTTTTATTCTCTCCACAAATGTTGTCTTGGTCTTTTGCTTTCATCCTTCATTTCAGAGCACATTAGGAGCTTTCATCAGAGTTGAAGTAAGGTTTATAATTGAAACATGAGGTAAGTGGTGACAGCTTAAGATCAAATGTATTGATCCTGACAGGAAATCATTCACGCTGACTATTTCAACGCTGATACTCATCATAAATCCTCTCCAGATGAGTAAATACAGCATTTATTATACAATAATGCAAATGGAAACACACAGACAGGCTTGCGCACACTTGAAAAAGCAATTGCAATAACACAGGAAGCCACATAATGAAGATTACTTAATTCTGTCTGAATCCAGATGTAATGGATGTGCTCGCAGATCTCTGGGAAGGAAGGCAGGACGTGAACAGTAAGATGTCAACACTTTCATGTCATCCCTTTCTAGCTGTGATCCAACATTTCATCAGCTGTGCCCTCAAAACACTGTTTTCGCCTCAGATCCACTTGGCACCTCACATGGAGTCAATGTATACAGGGGAGCAGATCAGAGAGCTGAATAGCAGCTGCTGCTGTTACACTGGAGCTCCCTCTAGTGGATAAACTGCTGCCACTGCAAAGGGGCAAGCAGGATTATGATTAATCCTATTTTATTCTAAACATTAGGGTAACACACAGGAAATACATTGAATGAAGTGTAACATCACATAAAGGCATAGCAAAGGGACTATTTTTCTGTTTTCATTTCTCATTTTTAACAACAAAACTATCCACAACAACACCCTGCTTCAGTAGCACCCATTATGAGGCAGGGATTAAAATAAGGTCCAGGGTTGGGAGTGTGGTAGACAGGACTCCTCTGTGAGGGTAAACGTCTGTCTCAAGTGACTTTTGTTGTGTATTTTTGACCAAACTGGACTCATTAGGGCATTCCATCTTCAGCCAGATATAGGGAAAGTGTGAGGAAAAATAAAAGTTTGGATTTATCATTTAAAAAGGACGGGGGTGGCCTCCCCCAACTTGTGCACTGCTTTTGCTCATGTTTTGAACAATTGTGTTTTTTTCCCGCTGTTTGATAGATAACTGCTGCCAGTTTGCTTTTTTTAGAACATAAATCAGATGCTTAACATCTTAGGAAGCCAAGCCTGGCCCTCTCTGCTCATCAGACTCCATCCTTAATTACATAATGGGATGAATTAATTGACTCTATTAATCCAGGTGACCATCTGTTGGCCAGTCTCAGTCCAGACAGTGTCCGGCAATAGTGTAAGCCAGTCCTCACCCAACCTTTCGTGCCAAGCATCATGGCCAATCTATTACACTGTAGTAGACCTGTCTCGTCAGAAAGTCCTTTAAATCACGAAGTGGACCATTTGACATGCCTTCATTTTTCTCTCCTTTGGCTGATTTGAAGGAAACAGAGGGGGTTAAAGTGTGTTTTGCAAGGGCTTATTTTGACATGGGTGTCAGAGAGAGAGTGGCTGAGTGTACATACGTACTCCCCCATACAAATTTCTTATCGCAGCTCGGCTGTCACACCGTAAAAGGCAAGGAACAAAGCAGCAGCTTTGTGTCATGTCATTTCTGAATAGACAAAGCAGTGACTTTTTTTCTCTGGAAACTCTTTATTTCTCTCTCCTTCTCTCTTACACCTCTCTGTCTTCTCTCTCTCACTCCGGGGGCCTCAAGCTGCTATAAACTTTAATACATAGTGTTCAAATAGGTGCAGCTTAGAGCTCTGTGCACACACTCGGCAAGCTGGGAACAAAGACCTACCTCCACCCTTTCTCCAGCCTTTCAACTTGAAATCAGTCACCTTATCACTTACCAACAAAAGCACACCGGGTTTAAATGAAGTGTTTATTTTTTCTCTATTTCTCAGTGAATCTGAGTATCCAAAAAATTGAAAGTCGGCCATACATTTTCTGGAGCAGAGGCATAGCATCGAATGTCCACTTGTGTTGGAAAAAAGCAAGATGCAGCCCCCTAATAGCTGTTATTTGAAGAGGCAACTTGCCAAGAGCACTCTCATGCTAGTCCCTAATGATACCAGCCCACAGAGAAAGGATTAGTGGGGTTTTGGTGTAAATATAACACACTTCCTGTTTACTCTGAGCAGAAGCTACTTGAGCCTGTCTCGAGCTTTCTAATGTCTCAGGGTGGATGCAACATACTTGACACAAAGATGCTGTTTCATTTAAAACTGAGTGGCACATTGACCTGTTTATAAATGATTCTCTTAATGAAATACATTTGAATGAAATATGAATCAATCAATCAAATATAAATTATGGGAGAAAAGGTTGATGTCTATATCAGAGCCACTCCACTGAATAACCACTATTGTCTGCTTATGAAGTGAAATCTCAGTGACAAACATAATTTTATATCTTGTCCAGCAGAGGGCGGCACACAGCCTCTTTGAGAGTCTTTCTAAGAGAAGCGGCCTCAGCTGGCAGACTGTCTTCAGTTTAAGACAATTGAAAAGCTGCTTATACTGTAATATCAGGCTATTTACCTACGATTTGAAAATAACCTGTAAGGACTATTCTCCTCTGTAGGCCACATGTCATTTCAATTTCTGCTCAAAATACCCTTGTCCTTCTTATTTTGTGCTTACAGGGATAATAAGGACGAGGTTATGGAAACCAGTAAAGAAAACTGGTGATTTTGTGGTTTATGTTGTCACTTCTATGGCCCTGTAAGCTGCAGGCAGCCCTGCACGTGAAGGTTATGGCACCAAACACAAGCAAGTATGCACGCCTAGTATTTTTTTTTGTACTAAATAAATCCTTTTCTTTTAGGGCCATAATGAGCAGGAGGCGTATAAAACTCTAAAGAGGAGGGAGAATAGAGATGAGATGAGATGGGAGAAGCGAGGGGAGAGAAGAGAGACTTCATAGTTTGTGCCAGCTCTGTGGTACAGGCAGAGGGAAAGAGGGAGCGAGTGCTCCTCTAGTCTTAGCCCTATTTGAAACAGATGCTGTTTATAACCCAAAACCTTAATGGGGAGCTCTCTGGTCTGGTGCTGGCCTATGATCACGTTCCAGCCTAGCTCCAGTGCCCATCTTTTTTTTCTTGTATGGGGAAAAATGCCACAGGAAAAAAATATATATATCTGCTCTCCCCCTCCTGTACCAGGGGCAGCTCCTCTGTGAAGCCCTAGATTTATCCAATCAAACCAAGCTCTCTGTGCTCACTTCAAATAGCCACCCCCCTGACTTCAGCCCTGCACTAAAAGGAGCCCTCATCTTTCCTCTGACCACACAGCAATATGACCAAAGACATGCTTATTATTTTATAGACTGTGATCTCTGAGCACATGTAAAAGCATAACCTAAAAGTGTGGATTTTCAGGTTACACGTGATCCCTTAATAAAACTGCACCCGGCTGGCTGGCACTGCATTTCAAATGAGGACATCAGAAATATATCAGGTTATATGAGCATGAGACAGCTGTTGGTATCGCCACCGTGTGCACGTGCCCCTGATGTTTTGCATAAAGCTAATTTTTTTATTCAAGCGCCCCACTAAAAACCAATTCAGGATTCATTTTGATTTCATGAACCTTTTAATCTACTTCTTCCTGGCGAGTGCGCGAGATCAAAGAGGGAGCCGACCACATCTCATCATGCAAGAAATAACATAATATCTATTCCATTACTGAAAAACATTGCCAAGATTACAACAGATGATTACTCATGTATATGCTATTTCAAGCAGAGAATTAACTGGTGTTTAGTTTTTGCCCACAGTGACAAAGTGGAATTTCAATTTTGCAATGCACACATGAAGCACACCAGGAGGAGGGAATCAAAATAGCTCAATGAAGGTACAAACGCATCCTCATTTGTCTTCACTAAGGCTAATCTTGATAGAATACGTAGACCTTGTGCAGCATACCTTTTTCATCGTGCTATTTTGTGTCTTGTGCTTTGTTTTGTTTCACTGTATTTTGTTTGTTTGCATTCTGTAATGCATCATTTTGTATTACCATTTGATTATTATAATCTTAACTAGGCCTGGTTCTCTGTAACATGTGAGATGTGCTTTTGATGCTTTACCTGACGGCATTACTGACATTGACCAGAGACATCAAAGACTGCGGCGCCACACTGCTTCATTTACAATACCCATCAATAACCACTCAGATTGATTGATTATTTTATTGCTTTAACCAAACATTAGTTGATCAACATAAAATCCAGCATCCAACATGCACATCACAGTATTAATGTATCAGTGTCTTGTGGTTTATGTTTCATGATACTGTAGAGGAAAAGATGCCTCAGTCTGGATTAGAGGGTCAGACTACGCAGATCAAAACTGTGTAAAGGCCTGCAGACTGATTTACAGCAGTGGAGCAACACTGAGTTAATATTTGTGATTACAGGATATCTGCAGGGTCAGAATGAACATGGGTTTGCAGACATGGGCTGAGCTGGATTTCAGCCTGACACACAGTGTAAATGCTCTCCACACAGCCCAAGGGCATATGCACTCTGATTTATAGCAAACACTGAGAGAAAATGGGGCATTGGGGAAATTATACACTTATTCCTTGGGTTGAACATGAAAACACTTCCCATTCAAATAAAGAATAAACTTAGCTACTATTGTTATTTTGCAGGCTGTGAAATTTTTGCTCAGAGTTGCGGAGGAGCTTGAATTCTTCTGGGGCTCTGTTAAAGAAGGTGGTGGTGGTGGTGGTGGTGGTGGGGGGGGGTGTCGATGCTATGGTGGATTACTTGACTGGAATTGGGAAATAAAAGATCTAAACAACATCTTACTGTTTAGCCTATTCTTTGTGACAGAAAAAGAGACACAGACATAGAAGTAGATTGTAGAGGCATTGATGTAAACTTCGATCTTCATAGTCTCTGAAAGAATTCCTATGTCATTGTTGTGTGCTGTGTGAGGTTTAAGAGGTATTTTAAGGTCGTGTCATTTTGTCTTGTTTGTCCGCTTGAGTTGAGCTGCACTGTAGCACAAACTGTGTGATTACCTCGCTATAATTAAACGTCTGTGTTGATAAATCTGATTCTCCAAATGCTCACTGATCCAACCTGTTTATTTTCACATTTCTTGTGTTCCGCAGACTTTTTTAATCTATAAAAAAACTGTGCCGTTCAAACATTTTGACGCCCCCTCCCCATAATTTACAATATAATTGACTGTTTTTGCCCATGCATTAGCCTGGGATCACAGGCCCCCGAGGTTCAGACATCTCTCTTCTCAGCACAGATCAAATGGAGCCAGCTAACCAACACATTGAATTCCCTCGCAAGGAAAATTGGGCTGCATAAATATGGATTTTAATCACTGCCCAGTATTTATCTTTCTTCTCCACTCATCTTTTGATGTTGCCATATTTTCAGGCTAAAATATGAGTAACATCTTAATCAGGGTATGACAGGAAAAGCACTGTATTTCTACTATTTCCTTTAATTGTTGTTTCGCTGGAATAGAGATCCTCATCTTTAATTAGTTACATAAACATTAATACAGGGGCACTAACTGCTAGAAGGAAAGGAAAACCAGGAATCTACAGCCAAGTGTCTGTGATTGACTTTTCTCATGGACCCAGAGCACAGACAAAGACTCAAAAGGGGGTCCAAGTGGGAAAGGCCTAAAAAATGTGCCCAGCAAGCTCCTTCAGTATTTTCCAGCTGCCTTTTGTGGCCACAGCCACATTTCTTGAATTGTCAGTGACTCTCCGGCACCATCTATACACATCAGTCACAGGGGCTGTCTTATTTATTTTATCTGTTGTTCCCCCTCTTTCTCTTTGTTTTTGTTTCTTTTCTTACTGTCAGGTATTTAAGCAGCCTGCCGGTTTTATAGAGCCTGCTGAATGGTCTTGATGGACCGGAGACTCAATGGACAGCATGTGACCCATCTGACCAAAGCTCTTTTATGTACCGCCTCTCTTTGTTGTTTTGTTTTTGTTTGTCTGTGAGAAAAGAGAGAAAAGACCACTTCATTGGGTAGGAGGTTACCAACTTGCTCTATTAAGGCATTGGGGATTTCATTAGCCACAGTCAAACAAGGCAATAAATAATAACTTGTGACCTTTGAAGTCTTACAGACTGAGAAGTGGGAAGAGTGAGCTTCACTCTGGCAAGTCTAAACAAAAGCTGACAAAGACGCTCCTCTAGCCTGTTGAAACTGTTTGCTGAGCAAAGGGCAAACCTGCTATTCTTATCATTTCATAATAATCTCACCCTGGTCATTTCTTTCCTCCGATGATTGCAGGCGATCACAGCAAAGGCGTCTCTGATTTGGCTGTGTTGGCCAGTGTGGCAGGGTGGAGCAGCGGAGTAAAACAAGGTTCATTGTGAAGTGTGCGAGAAATGGTGCCTTCACGCTCCAGCACACACGTTTGCTCAGGGGTGATTAACTGCCCCCCAAAGAGGAAATGCTGTATTACTTTAGCTACTGTGTTTCCGAGAGGGGAGTGTTATGCTGAGTAGGGTTGTAGACTAAGAAGTTCGACCTGAGACTGAGCCCGGCAGGTTTTATTAAAAAGCCCCAAAATTGCAGTGTCGCCCCACTTATGCATTCGCTTACCATTAAAAGAAGACAACTGATTTTTTTTGGTATTTGTTTTGTTTTAAATCTGCTGAGGCAAAGTGTGAGGGCTGTTTAATTAAAGATTAAGAGAGCACGACCCCCCATCAGACCTAAATTTCATTTGGTCCTAAATTTGCGTGACCTGGCCAGGATGGGGCTTTTGCTGAGTTGCCCCATACAATGGCCTCTGGGAATTCACTGCCTCTGTGCCCCAACTGTGTCCCCCACACCCACCCCCAAAGTCCTGAGGTCCCCTGCAACTCTGCACCACTTCCTGTAATCATCCCCACATGTGGTGGTGGCATTTAGCCTCTTCTACCATGGCACACGTCATTAGGCTGAGCTTTAAGCAGGTCTACCTTGCTCCAGGCCAAAGGGGAAACTTTCTTTATGGAGATGGGGGGTAGAGGGGGTGGTCGAAGGTGGGGGTTAATGAACCACCGACTGAATCATACCACCTAGAGAGGTTTTGACATGCTGAGGTAGCAGTAGCAGCCTACACATTGGCCGGCAGTAGCTCTCGTCCAGCTTTGGAGCTGGATTCGTGTGAAGGGAGTGTCTGTAGGAGTGTTGGGTGGTAAAGGTCAAGCCAGTGAAAGCTGTAAATCCCAGAAGGGGACCGGCCTAAAGGTCAGCCAGTCATGGTGATTAGAGGAGCCATCTACAAGATGCGAGAGAATCGGGGGTGGCACAGAAAAAACCTCCATGGACCCCTGCGTTCCAGGACAGACACTATTGTTTTCCAAAAAGCCACTCTGACGACATGCGTGGTTTATATTTCAGGATAATAGCAAGAACTTCCTCAAAAGAGAAAGGAGCACTTAAGCAAACATATGAATAAGATGTAACAATGTCTATTGACTGAAAACCGTGAGTGTTTTCAGTTTTGATTGTCGTTTGTGTGTGTCTGCATGTGCATATGTCTGTCTGTGTGTATGTGTGTGTGTGTACACAGGTAGTTTTGCTATGTAGTTCTGTCCTGGTCCATTTTATGTTTATTATTACTTTAATATTGTATGTTTGTCCAAAAAAATTCAGCAACTGTCCCTTCTGGGAAAATAAAACTTTGAGCAATATATGCTTCTTTAATGAGGAATTAGCAAACAATCCGCAAAGGAACGTAAAGGAAAAAAGATGCTCATTGAGTGGATTCATTATTTTGTGTAATTCAGGTGATCATTTTACAGCAGTTGCAGGAGTTGCATGAAGAAACTGAAATATGGCCACTCTAACAAAATTTAAACTTTGACTGCCATTGACAAGCTTACAAAAAATACGTTGATTAGGAAGCTTATATGTTTGTAAATGTCTTAGAGCGTGAGCCTGTAGTTATTGTTTGTAGATACAAACCATACACAGCTTTCTTACTGCTGTGTGTATTTCTTTGCACAGCTGGCCAGTGAGACAGACATCTTCTTTCAGCAACCACTTAAAAACTCATCTCTCTCATTTATGCCAAACTGTATTTCTGGAATTGCTATGCACTCCAGAGAGTCACTGGTGTGGTGCTGCACACAATATCTATCAAACTGAGTTTTAGTTCTCTGCTGTTGTTGGCTTATTCCACGTCCATCAATGCTCACAAGAGATACTTACAAAATTAAAGGACAGCTGTAGTTATTTTTAGCCTAGGCTTTGTTTTCCTAGTCATTGCCACTATAATGATCAATCCGTTGAAAAATGTATCAATACATTTACAAAAGGGGGACAGTTTGGATTGTGCACTGCTCTCTGAATACATTTCTCCATTCTGCAGTTTATGATTGAACCCAAATGCACCTTATAAATAACCCTAATCCAAGCCATGTCAATTTTAACACATTGCTTCTCACACTGCAGTTGCTTTATCTTGATTTACTGTGATATTGGATATACTTATTTTAACCCCCTGTCACAGCTCAAAAACATAATTAACATTAGTTTAGCAGCTTAATACTTCATGGCATTTCTTAATTTTATGAGAATAGTTTATAAACCTGATTTTGAACTGATGCCATGTTTTGGAAGTCTGCTGCAGAAAATCACCCTCGGAGACCTCAACTGTAAAACGTGGCTAAATACAACAGATTGCTTTATATCTGTGACTGGTGCCGACAGACCTTTCTTAGCAGCACCACCGCTCCCACTTCCCAAATAAGTCTATTTGGATTTCGGTTATTTGAGTTTGTTCATAAGAGGTCAAACAGGGAGCTGAGGTCTAACTGACCTCAAACATAAGTAACATGATTTCATAACATAATTTCTCACCTTCATCAAATGTGCAAGTTGAGTTTGTGACAAGGGGAAGAGTTACCACTCCAATACTTTTCTACATATTGGGTTTTAATAAGGTCAGAAGAAAAGAAAGAAAGCAACTACAAAAAATGTAGTTATTGTTATTATTTTCACACATATAACAGTGGAGTCTATGGGACCACAAACAATGAGGAAATAGAGCCAATGTAAAAAAAGCCCGAAGGTTATCTACCTTGTTGGCTCTTTAAAAAAATTTAATGATGGTCTTACAACATATCAGATTTCTATTGGTAAAAAATGTCACCTGGGAAAATACTTCAATTATGAGTAGGGAATTTGTGATTTTAAGAGAGAAACATAGCAGAAAATCTACAGATATCACCAGTTTATGGTTATAAATTCTAATTCATCAGTTATATGGTCCCTGTTACAAGAGGGGAGATATGTCTGATGCACTTTGTGTATGGTATAGTACATTTTAACCCAATTATTTTGGATACAAACATTTCACTGAATGAAACACAAACACTTCAAGGTGCTCAGTTGTGAGTTAAGTCTTTGCTTTTGTCCACACAATAGCTGTAAATTCTTCATCCCCTATGTAGGAAGCCTGTGCTTCTCTTCACACTCATACCGCGACCTCATTCACCTCCAGACAAGTTAACTACGTCCCCCCACTCACCCTTGGTCCAAACAGAGGGAGGATGAGTGGTGCGCCACTTAAAACGAGCCGGCCGAAATAGAGGCGTAGCCACCACCTCCCCACATTCACAAATACCCCCTTAAATGGGGAGAAGTCAAAGACAGAAATTCTAATCACTTGCCTTCCCCTCCTGTTTGGTTGAGGGAGATAAATAAAGAATAGAATACAATTTGAACTGAGGCCAAAGGCAGGGGAGGCACTCAGAGTATTGTTGGATGATCTCCACTTAGTGGAGGCAGGGGCTGAAAAGAGTGCTGTCTTGTTAGTTAGTGTGTAATGAACAACTTTCACAAGCCAGTTGGTCAATGGGAATCACAATGTTCCATTCTTGTGCTCTTAGAAATTCACATTGACGATGGCTGGCACGTAACCGACTAAACAAATAATGAATGAATTAATACTAATATCATGATAAACAATTCATTTTTATCTGGTATGTGTGTCTCATATTGGTCACTAGAGACCGGAGCTGCATCTTTCATGTAGCTGGTTAAAAGGAACGAGAGTGCAGGCGTACAGAGGCTAAAAAGGACCGCCTGTGTTTAGTAATCGTTCTTTCTCTATCTTTTCATATGACCAGACCTTTCATTCCATCCTTTTCACCACAAAAGAAAAAGAAAAAAGTTTGTCAGTCCCCTGTTTCTTTTGTTGTGTGCTTTCTTCTCCATGCTCTTTCTACTTTTATCCTAATCCCAGCCATGCATGAGCGATCAGTTGTGTCCTGTTGTTTCACTGTTCTGCTAGTTTTCAATCAGTAGGGTTCCTCCTTTGTTCCTTTTCTCTGCCAAACACAGAAAAGGTAAGGAGAGGAACGAGTAATGAAATCTCTTCTGTAGACTTAGGCCTTTGTATCCCTCATCAGGATTTTTAGATATAGCTCTGACTGTAATTAAGGGGGATTGTTGCTGTGATGCTGCTCTCTGCTGCCTTTCCTGTGGGTCTTTGGAGAGTTAGAGGAAGGCTGCATCAAAGCTTATATCTGGAGTCCAGCAATCACGGAAGCCACGCTGTTTTGATGTATGAATCCAATAAAAAGATCAGCGGACATCAGAACTTGTCGAAAACCAGCACCTGACAGGCCAAGACATGACTGTTTTCGTCTTCAAGACACAAACAGACGTCTGAGCATCTGAAAATCTACCTGAAACCAAAAACTGAATTATGAACAGGCTCGTGCAGGAAACCACTCTGGGTTGTCCTTAAGACACCTCAGAAGAAGCTTTGATCCTCCTTTGAAAATTTCAATAAAAATACAGCCTAAATTAAATTATTTTCTTTTCTAGTTTTACCCAAATGAACGCTTAGTTGAGTGAGATTGAGTCTGACTTTTTTTCAGTATTCACATTTGCATACAGAGAGACGTCCAGATCTACAGAACATGTGGTCCAGCATGGAGACTACTGCTGTGTGCTATTGCTGAGGTGATTGTTATTAGCGTGATCATGGCACTATGCTCTCCATATGGGCTCAGTGGGGACAGAGGCTGAGGCCCGTTCAAAGGGACAGTCATTGTTACAGGCTGATCTCTAATCTCTGTGGTTGTCTGCCCTAATTAAAAGTCTTGTGGGTGTGTAGGGTGCCTGGGCCTCTGCTCTGCAGGAAATTATGATCGCAAACGTCTTCCTGTCGAGTCCTGCACTTGGCACTACAAAGTGATGCGGGCCGCCATTACCTGAATGGGCTGGAATCAGAGCAGACAGCCGCATCATCCCAGCTCTTAGTCTATCAGGCCGTGCACAAGTGGCCATTGTTGACGCCAAAAACGGGATTAAGGAGGGTCTTCAAGGGAATTGATTTTCATGTGAGAACAATAGTGGGGCGCAGAACACTGAGGCCTGGGTCTGAATCACACGGCCAAAGAGCTTTATGAAAAGGGGTGCGCCGCGAGCACTGAGATTAAAGCAATCAGGTTCTTTACCCCCACTCTTTTTGGATAACCCTCCTCCTCCCTCCTCCTTCCCTCTGTCCTCGTCCGCTCGGCACAGTAATTTTAGCCCACATAATGACCACAGAGGAGAGCCTGTTCAAAAAGTGTGGAAGAAAAAAAAGGCACAAGTTGTTTACTTTTCCCCACATTTCCTTTTTCACTTTGGTCTAACAAAGGTTCAAGAGCCATCGACAGGGTAGAGGTATGTGAATCACGATGTAGAATGTCTGAGCAGATTCTGGACACTCTGTCCAACGCTCCTGAGAGCCAGGCCAAAGGCTCATCTGTGTGTATAGAGAAAAGCTGTAGGGAGTGGGTATCTGGGCTGGGAGGCGACATGGCTCTTTGGCGGGGACCAGTGTTGGGGTGAACATGACGTGTCACTGAGAGGGGATCAGGGGTTACGGATGAAAGGGACGGCCGCCTTGTCCTCTGTCTTTGGCCGACTGCGTGCAGCTGTGGGCACCATTGTGGACATGCTCATTTGCATACGTTTGGCAGGAGCTCCAGGAGGCAGCACAGGCCAAGAGGAGCGGCCCTGTTTAAAATGGAGGCGAAAGGGCGGGCAAGTAGACACCCAGTGTATGCAGATACATACCCATACATTATCTGCACTACAGTACACACAAAAGCAGTGGCCAAGAGAGAAAAAAGGCTTGTTATTCCAGTGTCAACATGTAAATATAAACAGTAGTGAGAGAGAGTGTAAGTTGTATTTCAGTGGGTGATAAGGCCATGTCACCCTGATGTCATAATGACAGAGTGAGCGACTGAAGGAGTGTGCTGTGTGGGGCTCTTGGCTGGCGGCGGAGGGGTGTGTCCTACCCTGACTAGAGACAGGTTTATTGGGCCTGATGAGTGCTAAGCTCCTGTGCCTAGCCACAATGGAGCCTGTGATCTCCCTTTGTGGCTCATTGGGAAGCACTGGTGCGCTCGGCAGCCCCCGCTCTGTCATTAGACAGATTGTGAACAGGCTGCACAAGGCCCAGCCAGGGATGACGGAGCCACCAGCCACTTCATTAGGGGCATTATGAAGAGGACTGAAGCTTTCTTCTCTCTGCCTGTGTCCAGAATTCACAGGTCTGTTTAATCACATAATTCTCCTCAAGTGCCCCAAGGAGGCTGCAGCACAGCAAGGGCCCTTTAGACCCATGACAACTTGGAGAGATTAATTATATTCATCTTTTGGAATATCTGCAGAATAAGAGGGAATTTGATATTGGCTCGCTTTTATTTTTTTTTCCTCTCGTCTTTTTCCAACCAACTCTTTGATGTCCTCCTGTTATTGTTGGGGGACGTCTGTGCAACCCTCTGCTGCTGGAGCTTTGATATACTCCAGCAGGGGTTAAGGGTTAGCGTCCAGAGGTCCAGGGCCAGGACGTCCTAACTTCTGCCTTGGAGAGGGCTGACCTCTGGACCTGAGGGTTGGTCAGAGAGACTCCAAATTCCGCCCCCCTTTGATGCACGCTCTTTCACAGCAGTTAATTAGCCAGGGTGGCTAAACGTTTAGCCTGGGCGTGAAAGAGTCTGGGATAGCATGTGTGTCCAAGACATTGCCCGCTTTTTGTGTGTCACAAGGTCTTTTGAAACAATGTGGTTCTTGGACAACTTGTTTGCATAGGATGGTGGGTGAATGCTGCAGTCTATTCACAGGAGCTCATTCACCGGGAAGAGTTTTGAGAAGGCCTTTCTGATAATGAAGAGAAGTCCTTGACATTTCACTCATTTCCTCTAATCAACGACATGATTTCCCTCTTTTTCTGTGTCTTTGTTTGCTATATGTTTCAGGAATCTATCCTAGGGAGAAGTGAAATAGAAGAACCTCTTATCTGGGAAGTGACAGTTGCAGCCTGTGAATCATTTAAAGCCATTGCTACATATCTTCCTCTAATCTTCTTACAGTCTTTGGGGGGCATTAATACACATTTCGGAGGATATGACTTTCATCAAGTATCCATTGAGCGGTCAGGGCAGGATCCAATTTTCTCTTCATTCTATTCTAATAACTATTATAAGCAGGCATGAGCCAGACTGGTAACATACTGGATTCATCATCGCTTAAATATCAGTTCTTTACCGCTGCATGTCAGGGATAATAATTTCCCTGTGTGTCAGTAGGAAAGGGGCGAATGAAGCCTGTTTGTTCAATTTTGGAGAGGCAGTAAAACTTCCCTTTGCCTCCTGGCCCTGAGCGCACAGGCCTACAACAACAAGGTAATATATTGTGTCGAGGCTGAACAGCAATGGACCTGAATTAAGATATGGCAATACTGGTGATGAACACATCTGTGCTTTTCACCGCAGTACCTTTAGGTACAGTAAGTCATTAAGCACCGGTGACGTATTTAAGTTTTCTTTTCCTACCAAATCTTCTTTAGCCTAAGGCAACCTTCAATCATTTGCCCACAGAGCAACATCAAATAAAATTTCATTTCATGTTGTTTGTGCTTCGGATAGTGGGAGGAGGGAGCCAGGTTGGGTCTGGTTGATATTGTAGAGATATTGATCTGCTATTGAGTGCACACTGTGTCCAGACAGTTTCCATCCCCAGGGACCCAAACACTAAATCATTCTCTCATTTTAAGCTAACTTGTATGTCTGCAGAGCTGCCAAAGCTCTCAGGGTAGACAAACTTTAAAGTAAAATACTCTCATTCTTTCAATCTGACTCTCCTGTGTTCTGTCTTCAGCTTTGCA
This sequence comes from Oplegnathus fasciatus, assembly GCA_003416845.1. Classification (NCBI taxonomy): domain Eukaryota; kingdom Metazoa; phylum Chordata; class Actinopteri; order Centrarchiformes; family Oplegnathidae; genus Oplegnathus; species Oplegnathus fasciatus. The sequence goes on from NTHP01000187.1 coordinate 475,777, forward strand.
TCCATCTCTTACACCATTGCACCTTATATTGATTCAATAGCATCTGCCACTACAAACTATGATCTTAAAGACATTTTCCCAAACAAGACCCTTTTGTCTTAACAAGCATGAAAGGATTTCAGGAGATTTACGCTCTGCCTGTGATTTAAACATCAAGGCTTAACCTATTTCTTTATGAATAAGAAGTTGCAGGGGATGGGGCTGCTCTCACCGTATAACTTGATGATTCACTCATTTGTGGGTATGCGGAGAGAGATAGCTTTAATGGTTTTGTTACTTGAATGCGTACCTTATGTGTATGATCAACCACAATGTTTCTTATGTATGACAGCGCTGTAGTTTGGCCTGTAAAAGGGGAAATTCAATCTCTTCATCTATTATGGGAAGAGGGGCATTTTCTGAGCTTTCAATTACACAGTAACAAATAGAATAGAGCTTTATTATACATCATGAATCACAGGCTGAATCTGATGATTATTGTCAATGAAACGTCATAAATCCCATTGTTTTATTTTGTACATGGCTATTTTCTGAACTGTTCCTCGCAGCTGTTGCCCTGTTATCATGTATGAAGTCATCAAATTATGAATCATTCTGTATGAGGATCATAATGAACTACTGAATCAAGGAACTCTCATGCTCTAAACTATTTTCTCAAGTCAGTACATCTGTCTGATCCGATGATTGCTGGAGCGTATAGTCCCTCCATATGTGCTGTTTTGTTTGTGTGTATGCGCCTGTGTATGCAGTTTGCTTGGTAGTCAGGAGAGGTTTCTGAGCGCTCAGCGCTGTTCTCCAGCTCGGCCACCTGCAGCTGGGGATCGATGAGCTCTCTTGCAGCCCAACCTAACCCTCCCCACCAACCAAACGGCCCCCACCTCCAGAATCCCATCCCATCCCTGGCTGTATCAACCAGGCCAACAGGGGGCCGCCTGTTTCTTCATTTCTCTGGTGTGAGTGAAGTTCACAAACGTAAGATGTCATACGCAAAGGACACTAATACCAACAGAAGTTGACACAACTCACAAACCATAAACCACTGTCTTAGCAAAGCTACTGTGTGTACAGATTTACATCTGTGTCATGTAGAACAATTTGTGACATTTTCAACAGGATGATAATTTAGACATTTTCAGGCAAATCCTATGTTAAATTATTGTAATTTTGTTTGCTATCATTTATCACAAGGAAATCCATGTTTCAGATACATATTTTGTACTACCCTGCATTTAAAACATATATTTTTCTATTTTTATTGTTCGTTTATCGGTAACAATTCACTTAACCCACCCCTATCTAGCATTTATAAGCTGTATATAAACATTTAACACATGGTTTATAACACATAATGTAGTCATAAGTATATATATTAAAATATATTGAGTCTATATATATATATATATATATATATATATGTATATATATATATATATATACATATATATATATATATGTTAATGTATTTGTCAACATCTATAACTCTTTCTGTGGGAACCCATAAGTACAGGCTTGTGTGTGAACAGATAATGAATGACAATAGCGTAAAACACAGTTGTAATATTATGAAAAGGGTCTTCATGGGAGAAGTTAGAATATTGACAAATACTGAACATTAATACGCTTAAAAATGTCTTATATCCATACTTATAAATACCAAATTGGTGTGTGTGTGTGTGTGTGTGTGTGTGTGTGTGTTTATGCCCAAACAAAATGAAAGGACATAAAACAACATGAATTTTTAAAAAAACAACACATATTTATGCACATATTTATGGGTGTGCAATTGCTCACACAGACTCACACAGTCACACACAAATAAACATAGACACTCATTACTCATAGCCTATCAACAGAGCACAGGTAAAACTCTGCCCGTCCTCGTTCATTCCAAGCACTGAAACTAAGTGAGATTTGGAGGGCTGCTGCCTCAAATCCCTCTTTTTTTTTGGAACTCCTACACCTCGTCAGCCTCATCGTGGCACATGGGTTTTGACAAGAACAAACTGGTCCTGCTGGAGAAGTGGAGGTTGTGCCAGACCCTTACAAGGTACTCCCTGCTGCAGATCCAGAGGAGAGAAGTTTTCTATTATCAAGGACTATCCATTAATGATGAAAGTAAACAACATGAACAAGAGTGTTTAATATTTCATGGCCCACCCACAGGTGTAGCGGTGTGCGGGGAATAACACATACATCCACACATACCAATGCGGGTCTGATTAAGACGAGGGTACTGTCCCTGCTGCAATTGGCCAGCTCTCCTGTGTGTGTGTGTGTGTGTGTATATATGTGTGTGTGTAGGGTCTTGAACATATTTGCTGCCTCAGTCTTTTTTTCTCTCTCTCTCCGCTCTCCCTCTCTCCTCCTCCCTCTCTCTGTGGTGATATATGGAACATATGGGAAATTATTGTGGGGTTATAAAGGGCTGTTGACTTCAGCAGACATGCAATAAATTAAGCTGTTTGTGCAGGGGAGGAAAAACACAAGCTCTTTAGGAACACTTAGTGCAGATTTCCTGTACAGACTTAACTCTCCTTCTCCTTCTCTCTTTTCTCCCTCTCTTCCTTTCTAACTCCTCCTCTTACCCTCCAGCCCGTTCCCTCCGTCGCTTCCTGACTCCCTCTTACTATTGTAACACAGGCCACAGCACAATCTCATTCTGTTCTCCTAGTTGGTGGTAACACAGTGGGATATATCCACACAAATTACACACATAAAACTCGTAAAGCCTGGAAAATATTTTAATAGTTTCCGCACCCCCTTAGCGGCAACAAGCTGCATGTGCAGAGCTGGTGAGCACCACCAACATTATTGGTGCAATTAAATGTGAAACACAAGAGAGGAACATGGGGGAGTGGGAGCCCAAAATGGCTGTAAACAAGGAAAATGACACTTGACAAGTTGTAATTTATGGACGTCGTTTCAAAGGCAAGAGACTCACCGTTCTTACACTGGCAGAGGAGGAAGAATAAGGCACAAGGATCCAGGCATTAGAGGAACTATGCACAGAATGTTAGTGCATCAAAGCCACACAGAGACAAAAAAAGGGAAAGAGAAAGCTGTGACTTCAAAGTCGAAGCATGATGAGCAATGCACAGAGAGAGAGAGAAACCAAGAGAGAGACAGGAAGTGTGTGTGTGTGTGTGTGTGCCAGAGAGAGAAAGAGAGAGAGAGAGAGAGAGAGAGAGAGAAAGCTTTGCAGGATGATAGTACCCAAAGTAAGCACGGGATGGGGGAGTGAGGTGGGGGGAGGCCCCTGGATACAGGCGTACTCTCCTCATCTCAAAGAATGCTAAATCACAGACACACACACACACACACAGAGGCTGTCTGGGGAAGAGACGCCATTAAACAGAATAGAATAGGATTTGAGCTCTCTACCCCAAATCCATCTAGAAACAAATCAGTGTCACCATTTACGTGTTTACTCTCTCTCCAGAACGAGGACAAAACTGAACCAAAACAGTCGCAGAAAATAAGCATGCTAAGAAAACCGAAGCTGTTGTCACGCTTGATGAAAGCCTCCAATGTATCCTTCAACAACAGCAGCCGGGCCAGATGTTTACTGTGATAGTTATACTTTGTGTTTTCACTGCAAATACGCTTGCTTAACTAACTCAGCATACAGTATACCAGTGTAATTTTAGGTTATACCGCCAACACAGTGGTTCTAAATGGTCTGTTTAATTTGTTTGTTGTACAAACAGTGTTATAGGAAAGTTCCAAGATAAGTGAGCGTGTGTGTTCTTCGAAAGTGTTGCATCTGAATCAATTTGCACTACTTTTAAACTTTTCACAATACAAAAAGGTTTCTTAAAACTCATCTTTAAGTAATTTGTCATTTCCAGTCACTTCATCATGACGGATTCCCATTTTCCACAGAGCACCCAACCGCTCTATTTAACAGCTCTCCAGCTTCTTATCTGCTTTTCAAGAATTACATTTAAAACCAAACGAATAAAAGCATCTAATGCATGTGGAGCGCTTATTCTTCAAAGTTGTCGGACCTGCTGAAGGCACTGAACAGTGAAAACTGTTTAATTTGAGCAAACTGCAATCACTTTACTTGAAAGTGCTGCTTCTCCTCATGTGTGATCCATTTGTTTGCACTACATTCCACAGTGGACGTAAGGAAGTAATGAAGATTAACCAAAATTCAAAAGTCTTCACAGCAGATATGGAAGCCCCTTTGCCACATAAATACACAACTTAAATTTGCAGTGTAGATATCCTGTAATTTGCAAAATGACAAGATGCTTGTCTGGTGCACCAAGCACCTCCAATTGCAGCTCATTAACTCAGTCAGGGGGAAGCGTTCTACAAGCACGGAGAGAAACTATTAAAATACTTCCATTAACTGGAAGAATAAATATCCCGGTTGCTGCCCAAAGTGTCTTCATTTGGGCTCAAATGTGAGATATGCCGTTGCTATGGTAATATGGCAATGGCTGGAGCCCTCCTCCCAGCTGTTGGTGGGTTTTGTGTGTGAGAGAGAGAGAGAAAAAGAAAGAGAGAGAGTCTCTGTGACTGTGTGTTTGTGTGCGTGCACGCATGCATTGATGCTGCCTCCGTGCTGTGTTCCTCCTTTCAGTCTTCAGAATAGTGTCTCTACTAATCCGTGAAAGTTGCGGCGCTCTGAACCAGTGGCCAAGCCTTTTCCCACTGAACCAAGGCCCAGGGTCTGCGCTCTGCTTTACACTTGATTGGTCCCTCCCGTGGCAGGACTCCCCTCCCTGCTGGGCGTGGGCCCGTCCCCCTCGCTGGGCTGCTCAGCACTGCCTAATCGCCTTCTCCCCACCATAATTACCAGCGCTGAGCCCAGGACTCACCAACACACCATTAAAGTCTGGCCAGCCAGTCCTCACCAGCCCTCACACATCCAGCACTTAGCACAGGCCCAGAGACAGGCCTAAGACCAGGCCCAACTCCACCAACAGAGCACCTGTTCATGCTTGGGATGCCCCGCAGCACTGTGGACTTGGCTGGTGCTGCTGCTGGGTAGGAAAAAGAGAGGGGGTTGGCAGCTGTACTGTTGTCCTCCTCCCCCTGCAGTGGAGGTGATGTGTTTATTTGGGCTGGGATGCTGCAGCGAGAAGCTGTGAGAGGTAACTATCTCCTTGTTGTGCTGTACAGAGTACCAGAGAATCCACCCTGCAGAGACAGAGCCCTTTGATATGTGACCACTTCAAACCCACACATACAATGGAAGCAGTCAGTTGTGGAAATAGCCCAAGTTGATGTTGTGTGGGCAAGGTGAGACAAATTTGCTTTGCTCAAAACCAACCCTGCACTTTATTTTTCCACCTCTATATATTTTCAGCAAAGCAAATACAAAACATATTGTACATTCTGAAAATTGACAGTCCTGCAATGTTTGTAAAATCAGAAATAGAAATTCTCCCACTTTCAATTTTGTTGTGCCCACAAGGTTCTTAAATTTCAGAGTATTGCACCATTGGTGAGAGCATATGGGACTAGCCAGGTGAAACGCAGTGACCTGGCAAACAGTCCAAAGGCTGATGAGAGTCGGGTACACGTCAGAAGGCACTGGGTGTGCTGGCACAAACAGTACCCAGAATGTGGATCAGACAGACACCCAGCACTCGTTAGCTTATTACTCTCTTATTAGGAACATTTTTGCCTTGCATGGATTGGCAGAGTCCCGCTAGCCACCCTCTTCACATGGCCCAGGCTCTGTCAGAGCTGATCAAAAGACATTTCTTCACATCTCCAGACGCCAGGGAAAAAAGGAGAAGAAAAGAGGGAGAGAAGAAAAGAGCCAGAAGGGGGCATACTGCTCTCTCTTTACTCTGGTCTTTTGGTGAATGAGGACTTTTCACAATGCCCTCTCCTTTTTCTTTATTTTTTCATTCTTCCATTGGCAAAAAAAAGAGAAAAAACAGTATTTCCCATCGCGTTTCGCCAAATTGTTTTTGCCATATCAAAAACAATTGTCCTCAGGTGAAGAATGCGCCTGCAGAATTACAACCATTCCAGGGGGAGAAAGAGGTCTTCACAAATCTGACTGGCTTCCAGGCAGCCAAGACCCCCTCGAAGTGGTAATGAAAAGTGTAACTTTAGCCTCCCAGCTGTACGTCTCAATCCATAATCCTTCCCCAAAAACCTCACCGTAGAGCCGCCTACCACTCCCATGGCGTTCCCAGCCTGTGCCGGGCTGGGCCTGTACTGATTTATGTGGCAGTCCCGTGTCATACTCTCAACCTGAAAAGGATTTGCTCTCCTATATTTACCAGGGTGGTCAGGGCAGCTCTCTGGAAACACAGAAAGCCCAGTCTCCGGGCCTCACTCCCAGACAGTCTTTTTACACCTTCTGTGCCAATAACGTGGACATTTTGGACCTTACCAGAATCAGACGAGGCTCCAGTGTTTCCATAGTGGTGTGTTTCACCAGTTCAGAGGTGAGTGTCTGTGTGGGCGTGTGTGTGTTTGTGTGTATGCAGAGCTGTCTGCGACAACATACAGTAGCTGGGTTAGTACCTGGTACGTATAAGCGTGTCATAATGTTCAGGACTGGTGGCTCGGCCTGTGAAGTGACAACGGGCCCATAAACCTCGGAAATGCAGAGACAGTTAATACTTCAGCGTGCTTTAATTGTTAAAACTGTGTTTATTTCCTTGATCTTAGTGCGTTTTTGTGGCCATTTTCAGCTGCTGTTACATAAAGATACAATGATTTGGAGAAGATCTCCATCTCCATCATATACAGCATGGTCATTTCTATTCCAGGCTCAGAAAAGCGTTGGAGGAAAGTGTTATTAAAAATGTATCGATTTCCAGTGAATTATTCTGGCAAAGTTGAAAAGGAAGACGCTAATTGGTAGAACTATAACTAATTGATGATGTGTGTGTAAATTACAGATTTTCAAAGAGTTGAAAGACGTAAGAGCGAGCAGTCTTCAGAAGGTCTGTCCATCACAGTTTTTCTCTCTGACGCAGCTGTAAAAAGTACAGATTGTGCTACTTACCCATACAGCGTGACTAAGGATCCAGTAAGAGTTGAAAGGTGAACACATGTTGGCAGGTGAGCTGTTGTGGATGGCGTTGGTCCACTCTGCCACTGTGCATCCACTCTAGTCAAGTAAACAAGCCAAGGTGACCTCTGGACAGCTGGGTTTATACATCCTGTGGTTGGTTGTCTACGTAGTGTGGCGGTGGGAGCAGCGGGTGGTTGACGCAGACTCTAAGGAAGGGATCAGCTCATCCTATTTTATGTGTGTGTGTGTGTGTGTGTGTGTGTGTGTGTGTGTGCGTGTGTGTGTGTGTGTGTGCACTCGTACTGTGTGCATGCATTGGTGTTGTATGCATGTGCATTTGTGCGACAGCCATGTGGTTAATACTAAATACTGTCTGGTACATTCTGAGGAGGAAATGAAAGCATTACTGCGCCGAACATGCACAGCGCACGCCTGTTATAATGCACATTTTTCACCATATATCTTGGTTAAAGGCACAAATTAAGAGATCTCGTTCGTGCAGAATGTCTTGAAATTGGCGTTACCATCTCCCGACCAGAATTTCAAAGAAATGCGGCATGACCTGAGAAAGATGTTTGGACCAATGCAAATGCAGACAAAATGGCCGCTGTTGCTAAGCTAACAGGGGAGGAAGAAGATGGAGCTGACACTCTTTGAATGCTGTTTGAAAGCAACACGTTCTTAGTTGACTTTTAACAATACTAAAGCGCACAACACACAGAAACGTAGATTTTTTTCATTTTGTCCAGTTTGTTTGAGCAGCTAAATCCTCAGTTTGCCTTCTCTAGAACATTTTGTTCCAGTATGTGCTGTATTATACAAGCAATTCACTCTCTCAAAGGTTTCCTGACATCACGGCTTCAGATTGACTTTTAAAATGTGGGTAGTTCAGCTTTTTTTAGCACAAGATTGTTTACATAATTTAGAGAAAAGTGGTGCAAATAAAATAACAGCGCATACTTCAACAGACTTCAGCATTAGAATGAGTGACTACGTAAATATTTTCAGCCAGAATTGTGAGTTATGAGATGAGTAAAATGTGACAGCTCCATATGAAAGCCAGTTTGAATCTTTACAGTTGAAAGCTTTCATAGTATGACACAAGGAAAGCCTTCAAATTTTTTATCCTTTTTTCCCCCTCCCTATGCGTTAGGTTAACTTTGGGAAATCATGTGAGAAAGAGTTTTCTTTGTAATTGAGATTTAAAGGATACGATTGGTAACTTTCTCTCACAGTATACTTTCCCACTGATCTCAGATTTGAAAGTGTAGATTATACAGGTGGATATAGTTTTGGGGTTTTACAGTAGGCTCCATAATGTTTAAAGTTTCTTTGACAGTTTCTTTGGCAGAAAGAGAGAAAGAAAAAGCTTTAAAATGTAATGGAAATTAAAAAGAGTATTTTATCTGTTTAATCAACTACTTTATATCAGTGTTGTAATCAGATTTTGACTGCAAAATAAAATTTCACAGTGGCGCTACAGCAGTGAGCTCAAATAAAATGAATGACATGAGCACCATTTTCATCAACAATCAAATATTTATTGTTTGCACTTTCAGTACAGCTGACCTACTGATGTAAATACAAAAGATTCATAAAGAATTGAAGATGTGTGTTGTGGGGATGTGTAAGTGTCCTGATAAGTAGGAGGGACTCTGCTGACAGTTCAATGTCCTCTCTACACGAACATACGAAAAACAGATGGTGGCCTTTCATTCTGCAAACTGAGAGAAGTTTCACATTTCAATCTAAGAGAAACATCTGATTTGACTCACAGTTTTTGATCAAAAACTCTGGTTCTTATTTATCATTGCATATTATTAGATTATGATGAGAGCCTCCCACTCTAGACAATGTCCCTTGAAGAAATAAAAGAATCTTCTCCCAGTTAGATACCACCTTGAAATAGAGTCCTAATGAATTTCATTGTCTTTTGATGCTGCTCATGGAGTTTTGCAAATGTAAAAACAATTAAAAAGAATTACAAAGAAACTTACAAACAGATGGCTTCTTCAACAAACAGCTAAACTAACACAAAGTATGCATAATCACTTTCCGATTGTTCTTTCAGATACCGTTTGTCTGACATAAGCTGGAAAACTTTCACAATGCTCGCATAACTTTCTTTTCTCCATCTGCTGAAATTAGGATAAAAACTATAAGGTCCATTTATAACTGTTTCTCTTTAGTAGAAAGTATACGGGTGTGTATGAGAGGTCAAAACCAAGTTCATGCACACTTAATGAAAATGTAAAAAAAAAAGTTTTTTAATTTCTTGGCTCATCGACAGTGAGATTGTACAATTTTATTTCAATTTAGCAACAGTTTTTACAATCAGATTTTTTAAAAATATGAGGCCTGTTACTTATCTTTTCAATATACTAATTTTACATTTTTAATATAATTTTTCAATGATATCTAAAAATATCTTGCTTCTTATTATCGCTTTTATCCTGAAATAGTCTTGTATTTTTAATCTACGTCTATATATTGAATAAAACATTTTTTTTAATAATATGATTCATTTTAAAGTTTATTTTTTCTTGCCAAAAACTTAAATTAAATCAAATAATAATCAAATACCATACGACCATAGTTTTAAATTGCAGTAACAATATCAAATTAATTATTATGTGTCTTACTTTAATTTCACATACATTATAAAATCAACGGTTTTGCATTACGACTTATTTTTACTACTATTACTTCAAGGAAAATTAAAAGTTCAACATCAAAAAACATTTGACTATTCATTCTAATACGCTGTGGTCTTATTTTGATGTTTTCGTTATTACAGAAATATTGTAAGTTTCAAAGTTTTAAAATAAATATTTTTACATTAGCTGCCATTTCGTAAAAAGAGCGATAAAATGTACCAGTTTATGTGTTTTGTTTTGTTTTGTTTTGTTTTGTTTTGCAATAGATATTCGGAATGTTTTGGTGCCAGTCAGAATACTTAGAAAATAGGAAACAGAGACCATGGTGGTGATGATGATGATGATGATGATGATGATGATGATGATGACTGAGAGTATTGTGAACACAGTATGCATTCAAGGAAGTGAGAGGCCTGCTTATATCACAGAGGCCCACTTCCATTTTGTCGAGGTAAATTGATTCACCTGAAGGTTCTGGTCACATATTTCTTTAAATGTACCTTAAATGAGCCCGACCATAATTCTAGTGTACAAAAGGGACATGTCAGAGTCACACCACTGATGAGAAATAAATAGGGAGTAGGTTTTTGTGGACGTTCTTCAAAGGCGCTCCAATTTCACACCGTCAAATTAAAGAACCTTTATATTTTAGTTCCATGATTGTTATTCCTGCTGTTTGGTCTTCAGGCTTTTTTCTTTGACACAGGTATAATTTAGGCATCTGAAATATGATATTTTAGAGTTAAATTAATCAAAATGATATGTTTTTTGTGAAGTAAATAAATAATTTAACTCGAGATTGTTAGAAATTTAAATACTGTGTGTCATTTTAACCTACATTTTGACTTGAATATTGATGGATTGACACATTTCGGTCACTGCTTTTCTGCACCTTACAACATTCCCATTCAAATTAGAAGACATGCAGTCATATCTTTGCTATACTTGAGTCATTTTTGTTATCTATCCGAACTCTATTTTGACTGCTGATGTATATTTTGGATGAAAATTTGTTATCTGTGGCGTTACCTGTCCTGCCATCATGATACATCACATCACGACACTTGTCTGAGCACTGCCATGCAGTCACTTTTTGTTCTGGGAATATCTGCTGCATGTCACTCAACATTTGCAAAGATGACATACATGATATGTGACCCGTGCACATGTTACTGCTGGAACTGAGGCTTATTTGAAGGACTCTGACATGCAGGTTTGAAAGAGCAAGTGCAACTGACAAAGTGAGGAGATTTGCTAACCTTTAGCTCGGCTTATGTTTTTAAAAACACATAATTGCAGCTAGCGTCAATGCTAGACAACATCTGCCATCTCTACCGCAAAGTGATTGGTAAAATTGTGCCTAAATGTAAAAAACAGCGGAGAATATTAACCAAAGAGATACTAATGTTGGTGGTAATGTTTCTACTTTAAAATTTCAGAAATAACAAATAAAACTCTTTTTTTTCCCTCCAAAATTTAGATTTGTGTAGTACTTGAGTACAATCTTCCTTTCAGTAAAATGGGTCAGCATTATATAACCAGGAAGTTAACTGCCAACGTCCTGCAGCTTGTTTATAGTGACGTCTCATTGCCTGGTCGGCGGGGTCCTGCCAGTGTGCATCTTTATTAGTTTCTATGCACTGTTGGCGTGGGCACCCCAGCAGCAGCAGTGACAGCCCTTATCCCTCCTCTGTGCCCCACCTCATACTAAGCCCTGGATTTGAAGGACAGGCAGCTCAGGACAGAACAAGTGTGCCAAAGCAGAGCGTAAGCAAAGCTTTAGAGTATAAGGCCACATTCCAGTGTATCTTTCTTGGACAACAAGTACACCACACTTCCTGCTTAAAAAAAGACATGTCACAGTTAATGCTTCACCTGCCATATAGTCAGGTTTAGCCAAAAAAAAAAAAAGTTAAAGGGCAACAGTAGTGAGCAGGAAGTTATCTGTGGAGTGTGTGAAGTCGATCTTTGGACAAACAACACTATAATGAATCCATTAGACCAAACCCTCACATCTTATTTTAAAGGCCCCATAGTCAGACAGATCCTGGATCCCTTCAGCAAAAGTTCAAAACATTTTTGTTAAATTATGAAAGAACAAAATAATAAAAAATTCACACATAGCGAAATAGACTGTTGTTATTACCTTTAAATCTGTGGGCTGAATTCTTTATTCCAAAAGGAAAAGTTTCCTCCCGGGGAGCACCAGGAGGTGCTGTAAAGCAGTTAGCCTTTGATAGCACAGCACCAGCAAAAACAAACATGGCTGATGAGGGGGGAAGGGCCGACAGCAACGTATACTGGTTCGGAGTTGAGGCAATATTAACATTGTAGGAGCTTTTTCAAGCCCGATGCATCGATATTAAAAAAAAAATCCCCCAGCATGCCGTCCTACCTGGGGCTCAGAGAGGAGACGCACCCTGCTATGACCTCGGCTGAAAAATTCAAAGTCATGTCGAAAATTGTAGCGGCGTTGTTAGCATGGTAGCTAAGAAGCATTCAGCAATGCTTAGCACCCCACAATGCAACATAATCAAAGTGGAGCTGTGTCTTTTTTTCCAGTAAAGCAGGCATGTAAACACTGAACACCTGTGATGGATTTATTGTATGTCAGAACTCTTTTAAACCTTTTTTTCAGCTGAAATGTCGGCTGGTTACATATATTTATATGCTTAGAGAATTTTGAACATTCCACCAAAGTGTCTTAAGCAAGGTTGTACGCAGTTTCAGGCCATCTCAGTATCTGTCCATATTATCACTAGATCAGAAGAACGAGTGGAGAAAGAATAGCTTCTGCTGGGAAAGAGTGGATTGACTGACAACAGTAAAACAGTGATGAAGGCTTGTTTCATTGAGTCCCACATTAGGCCTAGCAGTAAGTGATAAACTAAAAGACGAAGCGAGGCGACCTGGTCCTCCTTCATCCTCATCTGAAGTGCTAAACCTCACCCTGACTTTGTAACGCTGAGGCTTGTGAATCACAACTGTGAAGATGTAATGTTATTTAAACCCAATCTGTCACCAAATGGAGTGGAAAAAAAAATGCTTGCCAAGTGCACAAGTCTAACATCATCACTTATGAGACACACACACACACACACACACACACACACCTCCCTATCTCAATGTCATTACACTAGCAAAATCGCCAATTAATAAAAAAGTGAATTCATGGAGTTGTCATTAACACGATTGCTATCAAAGGTCAGGTTAGACATTAAGGAGTAAGTGACAGAAGTATCAGCACGATCATATGACTTAATATGACACAATTATGTGAAATAATTAGTTCCCATAACTGCCGGGTTATTTCAGATGGTAATGAGAAAAAAACTGAAAATATTTTCTCGATGTGATAACATACAGTAATGAATAATTTCTCAGCGACGAACATCATGGCATCCCTCTTGGGTCTTAGTTGTTGCCTCAGCGCGTGACCCATCTTGCCTTTAAAACAAACCAGAAACGTTGCTAATTTTGACAGCTCAATTCACGAGCACCCAACCCTTAACAAGTCTGCCACCTTCTGCAGCAATATTGAAGATGGTGACAGACAAGGAACACTGGCATGTTGGTGCCCCGATGGTGCCCAGGTGGTGCTCATGGTTCTGAAAATGCATGCTGCCACATGCCCATAATGGATGCATGGATGTTGCCTTGCGGGGCCATGCTCAGGCCAGGAAAGTTATTTTCGCAAACTTTTTCTGATATATATATGCATATACACATATGGACAGTGGAAGGAGAAGTATTCAGATCCTTTACTTAAGTAAAAGTAACAGTGCAACACTGTAGAAATACTTTGTTACAGGTAAAAGTCTTGCTTTCAAAATTCTACTGAAAGTACAAAAGTATTAGCAGCTAAATAAAACAAAAGTAAAGTACTCATTAGGCAGCACATGGCTCCTTATCAGTGTTATATTCAGTTGGATAAAACAAGCAATTTAAGGACATCGCTTTGGGCTCAGGGAAGTTGTAATGGGCCTTTTTCACTACTTTTTGACATTTAGTCATTAATTGATTAATCAGTAATGAAAATAGTCGATAGTTGCAGCCCTAGTTTAACCCTTTTCAGTGTATCATTATATAAATTCATGATAAGGTAATCTAAAAAGAAACTAGCAGCTATAGCTATCAGATGAATGTAGTGGAGTAAAAAGTATAAAATTTCCCTCTGAGATGTAATGTAGTAGAAGTATAAAGTAGCATAAAATGAAAATACCCAAGTAAGGTACGAGTTATACTTAAGTACTACACTGATAATTTTGACTAATGTCTCTTGTATGTGTGTGGCTTTGATGTCAATTTCATCACAGTGTAAATAAGGCGTTGCAATACTAGGTTTTTTCTTTTATCATTTTAGTGCAATATCACAAATTTCATTTTATGTTTTGGATCATGCATTATGATGCAATGCGATGTAAAGAGGATGTTCACAGACTAACCAAAACCATACATCCTAGTTAACACGACGCACCGGAAATGTTAGTCGTCTTTCTACAATATATTCCTCCTGTTCATAATTCTACAACACGTGCTCAGCATAATGTGGATTTTTGTTACAGTTTTTGTGTCTGTGTATGAAGCAATTCAGGCAAGCTTATATTATTATAGAACTGAAACTATTCAGGGATGGCGAGCCCTAAAACCTGCTCAGTTGGTTTGACTTTGTCTTTATGAAGGTCAAAGGATTCTGTTGAATTATTTTGCGTCAGTTTGTTTAAATCAGCAGGTCTGCGGTATAATAGAACGGACTAACCTAAGTACACTCGGGATATATCATTCAGGCATTTGAATTCAAACTGCTGAGTGAGGCGGTATTTTCAACCTCAGGCCACATTAAGAACCAAATCAACATGGCTGCTGGGCTTGAAAGAATAATAATAATCTAAAAGAAAAAATTATATATTGCCAAAATGAAATTGGCAAAGAAAGCAGGGTGTGCACGTGGCACTGGGCTGCTCTATAAAGACATCTGCTGATTACTCAGTTTGGGGAGGCCTGGTAGAGAGGAGCCTGGCAGTGAAACGTGTAAAGAGATTGAGACCACACGACGACTGCTGAAAGAACACAGCACTCAGACCCTCACAGCCAGTCACTCTGAGCATGAAGCCATAAAGACGTGAAGCGGAAAGTTGCCTTCGCTCTATTTTACACAACAAGAGAACCTAGGCTGCCCAGGGTGGCAGAATAATATTAGGCCCCCGAAATCCAGTCAAGGGCTTTCACATTTTGTTCAGGCCTACTACTCGGCAGGCACACAAAATATCCAACATAGGCTGGATTGAAATTTTCACTGTTATTGTGAAGTGTTAGGAGACAAGAGAAAAAAAATCATGTATTTTGATGTTGCAGCTTTGAACATGCTCTCTGCATACGTCAGATGTGCTGCCTTCACCTCCCCAAGACGGTGGCAAATTGGTGTCTGTCTCAGCTGACAGTGACATGCCTGTAGACAGGTCTGCCTACATGCATCCCTGCGTGACGCCTGCGCTCTGTGTGGCAGGTGGAGACAGAGACCTGCTTCAGGTGGCCCATGTGCTGCAGCGTGGCTCCCCGGAGAGACGCGCCATGGTGCCGTACTGCAGATGTCTTCCCAGATATGGCAGCAGGACTGGCCCGAGAGCCACAACACAGCAGCCAGAGCTTTCCACCTAACAGGGCCAGATCACTGGACTTAGACAACGCCCACAGCCTTCTGCCAAGCTCCTTTTAGATTAGAGGTTGAATCAGTACTGCAACTGCCACCTATATGAAACAGCTCATCAACACTGTCATGCCGTTATGTGTTTTCTAAGTTGACTTCCAAGTACGTAAACAGGAAAACATTTGGTTCAGAAAGTCTGGTGGTGGAACTGGTGCAAACATAAAACATAAAATTGCAGCTTATTTACGCAGAAGCTTTTAGGATTAACTGAATATTAAGGGAAGGAATTTGGGTTGGGTCAAAAATATTTTCTATTATGTGATAAAACTATTTCCACAGCTTTGTCTGGTATATTATACCTGCAACTGCATTTGAGCAAAGGTTTCATAAATGATTTGTTTGGATATACTTCTCTGGTTAGTTACACACAGGCTCTACAACTGACATACAGATCCAGAGAAGAAACAGACGGACCGGAGAGAGTCAACTATCTGTTCTTTTATCTTTTTTCTTTTATCACATGTCTATAAATATTGGCTGGAACAACCTTTCCTCAGTGGGCTTCAGGTACTTTTGTTCAGCGAGAGTGCTCATTAGGATTGAGCTCGGTGTTATTTTGAGAGACTGAAACAGCTTTTTAATTTGTAACTGGGCAAATGTAAGTATTTTTTTATCTGGAGATGACCAGATAAAAACAGTGTTATTGCGTCTTAATTGAAGCTTATCGCCAAATTATGCATAACTTAAGCACAATCTGTACTGAGGCGACATGTTTACATTGAGCTTGTGTTTCATCAGGACATCTGAGGGCATCTGGTTCTACCTCAGCTCAGCCATATGTGTCCCTCTGATCATGTTTAGCCAATGCGTCCGACGTGTGTTTTCCCTAAGCCTCCTCTCTCATCCTGACCTCTCACCCAGGCTCTCCCTTTGTGCTTTGTTGTGCAGGTCAGAGTCCATGCACCCGCGCCCACACAGCCGCATGGCCACGTTTTGGTATGCAGATACACAGACGCAGGTAAGTCTGGCCCAGGTGCACCCCACAGTGATCCCGACCCATTCTGATTCACCTCACAGCTCTCAGGTCAGGCCTAGGGCCCAGCAGGCTCCCAGCACAGGTCACAGAGGGCCTCAACATCCCAGGGATGAGACTCCAGACTGGCATGAAGAGGAGTGTTTGATGTGGCCCTGAGCTGGGCTATGTTACCATGTTACTATGCCTTTAATTAGCTCCAGCAGCTGCTACTTCCTGGTTGACAGGCCCTGGCAAACTCCACTGTCTCTGTAATCTCTTACAGGTGACTGTCAGTTGCATGTCAACTCGTTGCGTAGTGACAGGCTGTGTGTTCTTCTTTAAGTCAGATGTTAGAGCTTTAGAAAGCAACATCGCTGTTTACCAAGCTAATTAACTGTGAAGTGACTGTAGACAAGGATTGAATGAAAAAAAAAAGCTTGCAGTGCTATAATGACCACAGCATGTTTCCAAATATGTTATGCAAATATGTCTCCGAGCGCCAATCCCCTGCCCATTATTTTTTACAAGTTTCGTGTCTGTTTTCTGAGGATGCAATCATGATGGAGAGACAGCAAAGTTCTCCTGGTGACAGTAAAAGTGCCACTCTGCATTCTTTATCTGGATTTCCAGCTTGCACAAAGACATCTTAACCACTGGAAATTGCCCTCTGAGGACTGACAGCTAGAAATTGATCTCAGATTAGATGAGCACACCTCGTTCCCCGCTCTCCTTTGTCACTCCCAAGTTGGTGGATCTTTCCTTAAAACTCCACCAGAGATGAAAAAAGAGAGACTTCACAGCTGGCTATGGCATACTAATACCCTGGACTCATTAAATTAATGGGGGCCAGATTCCCCTTACTGAATGTGCACTGATGCCCTTTGAGTTTGCCGGGGCTAGAGGGTGTGCAGCACTTTGAAAGCCCTGACCGGCATATTGAACGTGTTTTAATAGAACCCTTTTGAGACTCCTGGTAGGATGCACAGTAACTCTTTGCCTTTAAGTTCCCGCACCTCTCTGTGTGATCTCGTCAGATAGCCACTCTATCCTCAGATTCAGGCCTGGAGAGGGGGGAGGGGACCGTGCACGTTAAATGAGGCCAGAGGTGTCCATATCTCAGCAGAGGCCATTCTTTCCCGGAGATGTGAATCTTTGAGACATGGTGCTGAGCAAGCTTTGATGTAGAAAGGTGCTCTGCGTAAGACTCTGAAACAGGAGGCTTACAGGCCGACATTCAGTGGGATTCCCTTCAGGGAGGAGAGTCTGGCCTCTCGTTGGACAGTCGTCCATACAGTGTTGATTTAATTACTCTATTCTGCTATTCACTGAGGCTGCACTATAAAATAGATTCAGTCCCACATATGGCCATCATGAATGTCATTGCCCATTTAATGTGGAGGCACCACTGCAAATCACTCCATAATATAGGCAAGCCGCAGGAATGTAGAGGATCCAGTGAAGTGGTTTTCTTTGCCAAAGGTAGCAATAGCAGAATTTCAAGGTGTAAAGGGCAAAGGAAAAGATATTGTTTTTAATGGCAATATATTGAATAACTCTTAATAAAAAGGGAGGAATAGAATATTAATATCAGAATTTTGCATATTTGCCCAGCAGCAAGAAGATGAATTGATAAGAAAAGAAAGCTGGTGAATTTGCATGACAAAAAAAAGTCCCTTTAGAGTACTAATACATCACCCTTATGGTTATCAGAACCGCAAGAACCAGATGTTGGGATAGGGAGAATTTATCCTCAATGAAATTAAGATATTAAGCCAAGAATCTTTTTAGCTTTTAGTGTTTTTTACATTGATATAATAGTTAAGTAACAGCGAGCTAAAAACATGTGGCTTTCTCTGCCTTGAGCTGAATAGACTATGATAGGTTATGATATAATGATAATCTTCCTTTCAGTTCTGCTCTGTCATCTCGACTGCGTGCTCTTGAACGCCATGAAACAGAAAAACATCACGGACAATGATGAGATTACACACAGTCAGGAATGAGCTAGCAGGACTCATCCCGGCGGGCTGAAATACCCCTTAAGCTGAATAAGACAAGCGGCTGGCATCTGCAGTAGGATACTGACAGGGAGATGCAGCGTCTGAGCCAGACGACGAGGCTCTAGCTGTTGAATATAGTGAATAAACAGAAATCCAGTCGAGCTAAAAATGGCTGACTCAGGTGCACAGCAGAGGAAGCGCCACATCTCTCGAGTACAACTCTCTCTGCCTCTCCATCTTAGCCTTTTGCGTGTGACAAAACAGAACCATATACCTCTTACAGAAATCCAGAAATCCATGTTGGGCAATCATTTGATTTCCATAGCTAGCTTTGACAGTAATGATTTCATAAAGCCTTTGATTTTAGCTCGATCACCGTGGCTGCAACATCGCTGGATATCGCTCCTCATTAGTGATTCCATAAGCAGAGAGCAATGCACTGCTGTAGCAGCAGATACTTACATGCCTCCCACTCTAAAGTGTGGTGGTAATTTATTCTCTCCCCGGTGCTCATCATCCTGATGCAACTCACACAGTGACAAGAATCCATCTCTGTGGTACCTGGCAACAAAGTGGAAGGAGGGGTAAAGGGAGGGGGGGTTCACATATTTTGTGATCACAATCAGAGGGGAGAGGACGGTTACTAGGCAGGTTTAGAACATCCTAAAGCCACATTACTACCACTAGAACATCCTGTGAACATTAAAATGAGACAGAGAAGGTAAAAACAATTCTCCGGCTGAGATCTGATCCTATATAAGCTATCTTCTTCCGCCAAAAGTTTTTCTCAGAGTATGGCTTAAGCACTTCAAAGTTAAGTAGTATATAGAGAGTATGATTCATTTGGCAGCTCATATTGTCCAGCTTCAAAAACCTAAAGCTAGCCAGAGACACACTGTGGGCTGTTTTCAGCTTCAGAGAAGAGAAAGAATTTGGCTTGAGCTTAGGCCCCCCATCCCCATCCAGAGATGGGCTCTTTTTCATCTTATCGTAGTCTTAGCGCATTGGTGTGGTGACTATGTGCTTCACAGGTGGGAGTCTGCCTCTGTCAAATAAGCCAGTTCACTAAGGACGGGATTTGCCGCTGTTATTTTTCTATTAGGGAAGAATTATGCTAAGCCTTTAGAGGCCATCTTTGTGTTGCTATGGCAGCCCATATTTCCTACCGGGTTGAGACCTTGAATGACTACAGTGCAAAGCCAAGTAGCCCCAAAACCCTTTGAGGATTAGAACCAGGGTCTTATAGTTATGCAAAACACCTCTGATATGATTGAACTTTGAATAGTTGAATGACAAAGTTTATTGAGATTGCCTCCCTTTTCATCTGATTATTGTCATTTGATTATTCCCAATCACTTGGCATGGCTTCAAACGCAGCTTTTCAAATGGCCATTGTTTAGGACAACACTAAGAGCTTTTTTTTCTAACATGTCCTCATATCTTTGACTATTATATCAGGGAAAAAAACAACACATGATTCATGGTGGTAGAAATGTGGTACAAAAGCATTCACCTCAAACAGAAATACAGTATAACGCATTACTATTGAGGGCAGAGCTGCAACCATGGATGCTTTTTATTTTATCTGTTGATTTCTTTCCATTAATTGGTTGTTTAATCTGTTAAAAATGCCATTACAAGTTTGTATAAGCCAATACAAATTACTTTTTTTGTCTGACATACAGTGCAAAACGGAAAAGTATTTGATTTTAAATTATATGAACAAAGAAAAGCAGAAAATTCTCAAATATGAACATCTGGCAGCAGTGGATGTTTGGTATTTTTGCAAACTCGGGCAGGTATTTGATTATCAAAATTGTCAATTAATTTTCTGTCAATCGACTACTTGTAATGGAGTAATCTTTTCAGCACTAATTGAGGCAAATCAATATGTTGATTACAAACATGACACTACGTGCTGCTTATTCTAAGTAGCTTAATATGCAGCTTGAGCCAAAATTGAGTGTTGCTATCCTTGGATGTAGAGATACCCTTTTTGTAATCACCTTATACTACAGATGGAGCTCTGGTCGTGATGCGTAATTCACAGCTGATTGGGAATTTCCTTCCTATAGGCTCCCACAATGCTTTTCGGCGTTCTAACTAATGTTTCCGAGTCGTTGTAACCATCAAATACAATTTTGGCTTATGAAAGCGATTTCACAAATCACAGGTCAAATTTCACATGCAGCCAAATCAATAGGAATAGTTTTTCCTCTTCAGATTCAGTCCTAATATTCCCAACTGTTTTCAGACCAGCCATCAAAGCCTCAACTCTATTCGGAGACATGTATGGACAGCTACTCAAAGCTGACACAGAGATAAGGCTTTGAAAGTACGAGATTGACACTATTGTGGCCACAAAGCACAACAGGAAACTACTTTGAAGAGGAAAATGCTTTGAGTATCGGATTTCACTTTCGGAATGGTGGCCGAGGACGAGCTGGAGTATCAGACGTGTTGAATTGGTGTACATTGAACAACAAAACCAGACATGTGCACCATATGCCACTTCCGTGAGCATGTCCAAACAGAAACGTGGGAAGGTCATAACTCTGCTGTTAAAAGTTTTGAAAACCACAGATAAATATGACACTGTTTTGTTTTTTTTTTATCTGAAATTTGCTGCACACTCTCTCTTCCCTCTGTATCTTGGGACGGGTGCAGGCTTGTGATGCAAATAAAAAGTTGACAATATATCCAAGCGAACAGTACTTTTTTTTTTTACTTCACAAAATGAAGTGCCGCTATCAGAGCCATGTCTTGTTGGCAGTTTGGGAATTGATCAGTCTCAATCCCAAGCTGCATCCTCGTCAACTGGCAGGTCTGCTGAAGATGACACATTCTCTGACAGTGCCTTGTCAATGACTGTGCTTGAGTGAAATCCCCCAGCCATGTTTGCTTACTGCCAAAGTGATATCTATCATCTTATTTTTGACAAATTCGTCACACCCATCTCTCAATCTAATTGGCCTTTGAAGTTCCTGTAAGACAAAGGCTGCTAATCTTAGTGTGTGTGCGTTTGAACAGTGCTTGCCATTGAATACTTCTCGAGCCTTTGAGCTTGTGTTCAGCGAAGTTTGAAAAAACATGACAGTCACATTTTAGGTGCTCTGATGTCACACAGTCTTTCTGGCTTAAAAGTTCACTCAATATGAGGTTTGGTCTACTTTGATGTGGGGTCTCTAGTGATGCGATTTTAGCATGCTATCTGCCTCTGCTGTTCTCTGTCACCCACTCCTGCAAAGACTGACATGGGAGCTGCCAGAGCTGAGACTCAGTCTTTTATTCCTGGTGACTACAAATTAAAGATACGGGAAGGTAAATTCAAGCAGCACCATGACAAGCAGGATGTACAAACTTCTGCCAGTATTTACTCCTGCAAGAGAGACGATACTTAAAAACCTGGAATCCAGATTTTAGTTGTGATCAATCGTATGTTTTTTTGTTTATGAGGTGAAAAAGATGCTATTTTTAATGATGTTAAATGTTAGGAGCCTTCTTCAAATAGCATGCAAAGCAAAGATATCAAGCACAGTAGGGTATTACTAATGCACCTCCTGGTTCTTTTTACATGAACAAGCTCACCTGCTCTTTCGTCAAAGGAATGAAACCCCCTGGAAAACATGCAGGGAAGTTTATTTATGACTCACTCATTTACGTTTAAAATACCACCCCCCTCCCCCCCCTCCCCAAAAAAACAACTTCATTTCCTGCTCATTATGCAACAATTCCTTTCTGAGGCTGAGAGTTGCTGTTCTGTGAGGGGGAGAAAACGCTCGGTGATAAAGATCTAGTAATCTCGTTTTATGCTTATGACGGCGAGAGGAGATCCTCCGCCCCCCTGCGACGCGACGCTCACCTGAAGAAGCAACCGGAGCTCCACATGACTCCTCTGCTGCTCACATCTCCGTGTCCTGAGAATTGGGATTTAGGGAGGATTAAAGCAGAATATTTCAATTTAGCGCCGGAATTTACCTGGCTGTGCCAAAGTAATTACCTACCCCCTTCTGGAAAAATGCAATTATGGAAACAGTAAAACACACCTACAGACGGGGACGATACAAAGGGCTCTAAGACGAATAAACAGGGACTCTAGGACTGTAATGAAAGCAATTTAAAAATCGTCGCAGCAGCCTGAACTCTTAATTCATTGCCTAAATAGTCAAAAGGTGATTGAGCTGAAAAGACTATAAAATGAGACAATGCTCCATTCAGTGCTCAGTGCGTAGGCTGCTGAAAAGGCTGTTTGAAGATGAAGTCTCCAAAACGGAGAAAGGAATAAAAAAAAAAAAGAATTTAGAGACGTTTGACATCCTTTTGTGCATATTGGGGTTCAATAGACATTGGAATAGTTTTTGGGTGCGTTCAAGGAAAACAAAAAGGAATCTGAATCTTTAATATGCATTTATAATCGCTGTAAAATTCACTCCATTGCGGTTGCTTCACTATTTGGTGTTTATATTGTAGTGAATATATACCATATAAATACTGTGTAATCAGTTAAAATGGGCCCACGCGCAATGTGTGTATTCGAAACCCACCCCTTTTTAACATATACATTTCTATTAGGTCTATATATTTCTAAAATCCGGTAAAAGACACTGTGGAAACATGCAGAATAATTGCGGACCGACCTGACTGACAATAGTTCAAGGTTATATTTGAAATGACAAACATAGGAGGATAGAAAAAAAGTTTTCAACAGGAATTGCTAATGTTACAGCCCCCTGCAATGAAGGTTATGGGTTACATTTTGATTATTGGTGCATTCAAAGTCCTGGTACAAAAAGATGAATTTAGCTTTTTGTAATTTAATCAGTTTTGACTCATAACATAGCCACAGCCTGAGTCTGAGTAAAAAACATAAGAAGTGTACTTAAGTTATATTGTGGTTATAACGCAATCCTTAATTCTGCTTTTGTTCGTCTGTGTGATGCGTTCAGGTGCTTTTTCCAGAGTTGTGTCAATTAACTTGTGTTAGTGAAAAAAGGCCTGAACACAATAATTTGGTGGTCACGCCCATCATATTCGTTAATATCCAGGCTTGTTGTCATTGAATCTAAACATAAATAAGTTTTCAAGAATCCGTTACACACTGTAATAAATGCACATTTGGCGGAGCAGAATTTTCCAACCTTTCTGATTTAAAGCCTGTTTAACATTTAAAATTTGAGTGATTAATCTTTAGGGAGTAGTGGCTTTATGACAAACAGGTGAAAATAAGCTCTGAGTGAATGATGATGATGCTCTTTTCAAATGAAACCATGTTTATGCCACATTGTCTGCTTTGGTTTTGTTGCAGATTGTACCGATGCTCATTCTCTTTGCCTTTCATTTGCACATGAGAGAGAGAAAAAAACCCTGTACCTCTGTCCAGTCTGAAATGCAGGGAAGACGAGACAGAGGCCCTCTGTGGGTATATCCCATGTAAACAGGGCCCTGTGCATTGTGTAAATTAGGTGGATTAGCCCCTGCTTTTGTTGGACATGGTGTGTACACACGGACACTGATTCAGCTCTCCTAAAGCCATTTTGGCCCTCACAACTTTAAGGAAGTCTTACACTCTCAAACCTTCAGCCGGAGATGATCTAAAAAGAGGGGAGGGAGGGGGACTCCTTTTCAAGTAACACAGCATTCATCATTGTGTTGGTTCAGGTTTTGTTTGGCGAAATGCGAAAAACATTGAATTCAGTCGGAGCCTCCATTATAGTTTACAAAGAAGAATAGAAAAACATCCTGTTGATGTCTTAAATTCATCATAAGAAGCCCGGAAATTGTGTAATAAACTACTGAACCAGTGATGAAGAACTTTTATTATCAAGTCAAAAATAATTCACAGGCGCCAGAACGATTGATTTGAGTGATCCGAAATTCATCAGGAAATGTGGCAATGTTGAAAACACACACACACACACACACACACACACACACACAGACACACACACAGTCTCCTAGCCCACCCGCCGCGTGTGCACGTGAGCGCACGCACGCTCTATTTCGAGGTGTAAATATAAACATTTGCACATATTTCTTAATAATTCCAGTATTTGGATCAATTACGCCAGATCATTTTAACGACTGCTTTATTAGCTGTGGCTAATTAAAACGTCCCCATTTTATCTTTATGTCAATCATCCTGATACGATCCGTCCACATCATTGAAAAGAGGGCTGTGTGCGGCTCGCGGTCACTTGTCCCTCATCCCTGTCAGGTGGCTTTGAAGGGATTTTATTTTCATGTCATCTCAAGATTCTGTGTTTTTATTTCGTGCAAACTTTGCGGACGGGAGAGAGAAAACAGTTCTATCTTTTTTTGTTTTTAATTATTTATGATGAACCTGTTTCCCTCCGAAAACTTTTATTTACTCTCCCCCCGTTTCGGTTCCCTTATTGGGGACATGAAACGCAACAGATCTCAGAGAAGAAAGAGGAAACTTTATTTCATCGGACTCCAACTAATGTCGAATTGGCGCACATCTAACACCACGACCCTTTTTATCGTTTTGGTGACTAAAATAAAGCTGATTGGAAAATAGCTTTAACGCGGGTTTTCTAACGACAAGCTGAGTAACCAGAGTACATCAGAAGGCCTGTAGGCCCACACTGTGGTGGTGTTTCCATCATTATTCATCCACCTGTAGCTTCTCTTGATTTTGCTTCCGCTGAAATGTAGAAATGAAAACTTATTTTCATAAATAACATCGTTTTTGCAAAAACTGCCTCACTTCTGACAGCTATTTCGTTTGAGTTTTTTAATTGATTATTAGATGATAATTTGCTGCGCGTTATTAAAACCGGACTGTTGATTTTTTTCATCATGCCTGACGACAAGTTTGTTTAGAAAAAATAACCTAAAGGGTGCAATAGTGTGTTCAGACGCTCAATTTTTGACATTAAAATCCGTCAAAAAACTTCTTGTGTTATTGTGCTTTATGTTTTGTCAGATTACACAATTGTTACAGACAGGAAAAAACTAATGTATGTAAATTATCTTCACTTCATCCAAACTGTAATTGTCACACCTCGATTTAGAGAAAATCACCTTCTTCAATGGCACATAATCGTCCAAGAGACCATTCAGAGTAAACTATCAGTATTAAAGTCATAATTATGATAAAAACAAACATTTAGCATCACTGGCGCTTGCAGTTTTTTTTTTTTTGATTTTGCATCACTCAAATATTGTCGTGTTAAAAACACTTTCTGTTAGACTTTAGATCGCCTAGAAGCTCGCGCTGACTGACTTTGATTCTGCTTAATAAGAATGATTTTGCGTCTCTGTGTCTGTTTGTGAGTAAGCGGATTAGACTTCGAAAGAGGAGTTTCAACATGTGGTGATAACCTCTTCAAAGAGGAGAACGTTTTAGCGAGCCATCCCATATTTCATTAAATGTTTTTTAAAGAACAGACACGGAACAAATATCACGCTCCCTCTCACATCAGCAAGGTTCGAGCTGAGCGGAGGGTTAATTGTTTTCAACAGACAGATTTACAAGCCACGTGCTTTATGGCTGCGTTATTGGTCTTTCAGAAGGAATAAAGCTTCACGCCAAAGTTTGTCTTTTTAGTGGAGGAGCGAGATTTGTAACTAAATTTCATTTATTTTGTGAAAATAGTCAAACAAAAATATCTATAATCAGGAAACCCTCTGTATAGCATAAAGAGCTTTTTCTGTGTCTTGTGAAAACTTTTAACCTTATGTGTACAGATTCATATTGAAAGTAAATTGCCCCCCTGTCTTTTCATGTAGGAGGTTTTAATCATACAACATTTCCTCTTTGTTTAGTGAAAGGGAGAATGCTTGACTATCTGGTCCTCTGAGATATAGATAACCCCTGTCCACCAGTCAGGGGAAATCATAGTAATTCAGCAACTACTTCAAAGTCTGATGAGTCACTGGTGCAAAAAAAAGAACAGTTTGCGTAATTGCAAAGCTAAAACCTTGTTTTTACTGCAAAAAATAACATTTCAGTTTGGAAATATTTTTGTTTTCCTCCCATCAGGGTCCAGTTAAGATTTCCATGTCCATCCATCTGTGAACACATGTGCCAAGGTGAAGATGAGCAGCAAAGTAATGCAGAATTTGACATGAAAGACTCATCTCTGCCTCCCATCTAAAAGTGACGGTAAGAGAAATACCGTGAGAAGTGTGACAGAGGACATGTAATAACAGATTTAACATTTTTAACAATACTGAAGAAGTGGAAGCTGTGGAAAATGCAGGGAAAGCTTAACGTTCAATAGATGACAATGACTTTTGATATCAGTAGATGGAACTGAGTGTATGTGCTGTATGTTTGGGAAACAGCATTTATTAAGCCATTTGAGTGAGCTGAAGAAAGCTCATTTCCTGCTTTACATCTTAATGAATTCTTTATTTAAAGACAGGGTCATTCAATTCATTAGCGTGGTGAATGGTTATTTTTACATGTCTAATTTTACAGTGTACAGTATGTCTGTGGACTTAATTGTGCCTAATTGTGTGTGTCCTGGAATGTGTGTGCGCTCATAGTTGTCTTTTTGTCTGTGCCTCCATGTGCCCATGTGCCAACGCAAGTGTGTGCCCATATGTGGGTGTATGAGTGCTCCACTGTTACTCTGTGCCTGCGTGTGTGCCCATGTGTGTTGTATGCAGCCTATTAGTGGAGTTTAACCCCTGTGTTCAGGGAGTCACATCCCCTCAACGCACCAGTCTCCATTCTTACTGCAGCACGTTAACATTTTACTCTCTTCCCTCCCCACCCACCCCCTTCACTTTTGTCCTAAGAGGGCAATTAAGGAAACAAACGTTTTCCCCAAGATAAGCTGGCTGCCAGCTTTGCATACTAATGCAATGCCAAGTGGTTACAAATAGTGAGTGCTCTAATTACCGGCACTGTTTTCAATCAGAAATTGCTCAATTTCCCAGGATGAGGTCTCCATGGCTGGAGAAAAAAAGCACAACCTGACAGAGGCAGGAGACAATCATCTCTATGTGGAGTGCAGCTGATTTTGTCTGCCTATGTGTGTGTGCTCATGTGCCCACATGTGTGCACGCATGTTGGTGCAAATAAGCTCATCTGCCTCTGTGTGTAGAGACCCCCGGCACGACCCTCTCTATCACTGCTGCCCCTGACAAGTCAAGAAATGGATCCTGTCAGCCTCTACAGCATTTAGCACCACAATTATCCCCTTTTCACAGCCTGGCTGCATTAATGTAAACCACACCAGGCAGTAGTTGCCACTCAGTGATGAGCACGATGTGGTGCACCATCTCTGAGTGAGCAATTTGATGCAATTGTGTTGCTGTGTGATCATCAGTGCAAATCAGGGCCTGCTCATTTATTAAGCAATTTCTGTTGGAGAAAATTAGAAGGAAGGCTCTGTTAATTTGGCAGGAGATAGCAATATCTGTAAAAGCAACAATAATGCATAATGTGGCTGACATCAAACAAAAAAAAAGGGATATTTGAGTGAGTGTC
Source organism: Oplegnathus fasciatus (assembly GCA_003416845.1). Taxonomy (NCBI): domain Eukaryota; kingdom Metazoa; phylum Chordata; class Actinopteri; order Centrarchiformes; family Oplegnathidae; genus Oplegnathus; species Oplegnathus fasciatus. The sequence continues at coordinate 503,553 of NTHP01000187.1, forward strand.
GCCCGCATCAACCCATCAGGGAGGGGTGTGCTATTCTGAGAGGAATGGCCATCGTCATGCGCCACCAGGAGTAGGGGGCAGCACAGACCAAAGTGACAAGGACTCACTCCCTGGGTGTGAGAATGAGTCACTCCATAGGATGCGCACACAGGACCCATCCGTTGGCCTTAGCTGACCTTTAGCTCTGACAGTGGCTAATGGAGGGCTGGCCCTCGATCAATGCACTGAGAGACTGGGCTCCCCATCCCTGCCCTTTCACCGGGCCAGGAAGGGAGGGACGCTGCCAGAAGCCACGCCGCGGAGCCATCGACCCCGCCACTTTCCCATCCTGTGGGTGACAGCTGCAGTGCCAATGAGCCTGGGGACGCCACGCTGTCCTGCCACGTAGGAAGGACAGCCAGCAACTCTATTTCGGCGGTGGTGGGAGGGAAAGTCACTGATGATCTGCTTGTGAATGTCAGATCCATGTAAACAACTACAGCAAACACTTTGGTGTTGAGTATATGTTGATATGACGGCCTGCACCGGTGTTGAAAACCCGCACAGCTAGATGAAACTTGTTCATAGTCGTCCAGAGCTGGCAGGCGTATTATTTTGAGGTTGATGGTCCATTACCATTACATTGAGTCATAAAAACGCAGTGCTTATTAAGGTTGGTGTTGAACCTACATGTCATGTAAACATAAGGAAAGTTGTCACCCATCAAATGCATGCTTCAGCAGCTTTGTTTTTAAAAACAGATTCCACTTAATTGCTTTAATCTGCGTTGAATGGAGTTGTACCAAAAGCTAAGAAGCCCTGTAACCTTTTGTCTGCAAAAAGTTGAAGTCACATCAATAAAGCCAGACTCCTGCATAACCCTTGTCAAATGTTAGAGGTTGTGTTTGCATTCTGAGTGTTCTTGGCATTCATTGTGCACTTAAAATGTTACCGTAGGGAATATAATTTCTCATGCAGCACCATGTCGCTAAGATGTGCCTGATGTTGTGCTTGGTGGTGTGCTTTGTAACCCAGATGGTGCACCACTGTATACCTTTTATCAGAGCAGCCTTTTTAGTCAATAGACAATGCTTGCATAGAAAAACACAAAACAATATTTAGTGTGCATTTTAATTGCACAGACTTCAAGTCAAACATGTAAAGACATTCAAAACAATAGCAGATAAAACATTCATTCCATATGGGGAGAGAAAGGAAGACATCCAAGAGGTTTAGCACAGATTGTTCTTTTTATTATCATTAACAGTAATGTGATTCTGAAGCCCCCTGTGACCTCCTCACAGCAGCACCTCATCTCAGAAGTCATTCATTAGAACAAACAGAAGGCAGGCGGAAAGACAGCGAGAAAGAGACATGGGGAGAGAGCACAGTGTAAAATAAATTAGATTGTTCTTATTAGATGAACCAGTTTGAGATGGTAAAAGAAAAGCGTGCTTCAGAAATTCAAAGGATGTCTAATAGTACAGTGTTTGGAGATGAAGATGTCAAGTGGAGCCCGTGATCCAGTTGTTGGTCTGTGTGTAATCACAGTTACACGTACCGTCCATTTTGGATTGTGAGGCCAACAGGGTGCCTTGGAATATGGGTCTGAGCAGTGCATGTTTGGATTGAGATTGGGCTACAAGACCATGGGCTCATGCGGGCTGTGGTGAAACTAATCAAAAAGCTTCTTATGTCTTTTTCCTCTGATATAAATGGATTGTACAGTCTTTCCCCCATGATTTGGCCCAGTGTTTAGTGAATGAGATTTTTTACACTGGAGTGACAGTAAAGGCCACCTCTCTCAATTAAGCCCCCCCGGCTCCTTTTCCATAAGAGCAGTCAGACGGCTTTTCTTCATATCTGCACCCCCTGGTGCTTCTTATCTTTCCAGGCCTGTAAAGGTCCACCTCTATACATGCTAATGTGTGAATGTATACATATGTGAGGATAAAATAGCAGGAATGCGATGCAGAGTGGTCAGAGGCTCAGTTGGGCCGGGGCGACAGAGGAGAAGGAGGAAAGGGGGTGGGGGGGGTGGGTGGGTGAAGAGAGCCGTGTGGATCCTTGGAGTGGTGTGACAGACTCCCCAGCCTCCTGGTAGGATTTGTTGGAATGTGAGAGAGGAGGATTTTAGCACCAGGCGAGCCACGCCAGAGTGCTGCAGACTTCATGCCATCTGTCTCAGCCTCCATCCTCTCTTTGCCAAACTCATCAGACCTTTATTTCCTCTCCCTCTATCTCCTTCTCATCCCTGTTCACAAGAGTAGCGGACATACTGAGATCTGCTAATGTATTGGAGGGAAAAAAAATGGCTGGGCTTAATAAACAGATTCAAAAATCTCGATTGATTAATATGTATTCTTGGAGCTAATTGTCCGACAGCCCTCATGGAGATAAAATGTGTGTTCGATGGCCCTGCCATTTGTTACTTGACCAACAGGGATAGAGAGATAGGGATATTCAACCATAGCAGATCTGTTGATCAGTTAATAATGAAACATGTTTCAAGTGAGAGCCAAAAAGTTCACTTAATTTAATGCATCATTATAAACCATCATAAACAAGCTATTAACTTAATTAACTTTTGTATCATACTGTATTATGATGTAAATAATGTCTGATTAAAATATATCCTACAAATGAAAAATAATGCTCTGTGTTGATGTGGTTATTTTGTCAGTCACTGACTTGAGCATATTATGGATGCACTATACTTATGAAATAGAGATTTAAGTTCACTCCACACCTGTCAGTCCATAAAAATGAGAATGTAACCCAACCAAAAATTACCAAATCACCTCCATGTAGAGAGAGATGTGCATTCTTAGGCCATAATTAAATCAAAAGCAGATTTTCACATCAAATGGGTGTGTGATTGTGTGGTGTTTGGATGGGACTGATCTCTCACCCTCTCTCCCCATGTGGGCAACTGAGGAGGAGGCTGAAGGAGATCACAGGGAGGAGCTGTACCGGCTCCATGTCCTTAACCTGTTTGTAGAAGGGCAACGGAGGGTGGAGGGAATGGAAAGGAAATGTACCCTTTGTCCGAAATGGAACACCAGGTGGCAGGAAGTGGGCAGGAGGCCTTTGAAGCTGACCCCTAGTCTCTGCGCTGAGACGGCCTCGGCGATCGATCCAGCCAGAGATGGCAGGGAGGGGAGCCAGGTGCCCCCAGAGGGCCTGCAGACCACGCAGATCTATTATGGGCGAGGAGGAGAGCAGAGTCGGCTGGGGCCCAGCCCCACTGCTCCCAGTCATATCACTGTTCAGACAGCCAGAGTCAACTGGCTGCATCCTAACAAGCAGGCAAATACTGACAACAGTCTGGTGCTCAACAAGCTCAACAGGCACGTTCTTCATATGAAAACTTTAGGAAGGGTTTCCCCTGCAGAATGCTGTCAAATCTGTGTATACAACATTGCATAACACTGAGTAATTGGTGTGAGTGTGCATACATGCTAGTATGGTACGTGTAGCAAATTAAACACATGCAGGTCAATGACAAGCTTTTGGAAATGTAGCTGCACATTTTGAAAGAAATGCAAATTAGTTACTTTAGAGTATTAATATATTTATTTCTTCACAGAACACAACCACAGATTGCATTTAAATGACTTGAGAAAGTGCGGCAGAAGTTGTGGGCTGAAATTACAATACAACACAAAATCAAAATTCAATGACGCTACATAACAGAAAGAGGAAAGACACATCAAAAAGGAACACAAACAAAAAGAAAATTAAATCAGCAGATGTTTGTGCACACGTACACACACATGTGTGAATGTGGGGAGCTGCCAAGTGATCCCGTATATGCCACCATTGCTTTGAAATTGCCAGAAAGAAAATATCAGCAAATTGTGTGCTTTGGGACACCATTGCCTGTAACACTAATGCAAAATGTCCAGTGAAAAAGCTGATATAATGAGAGAAATCAGTGAGAAATCTGTATCCTAAGTAGGTTTTACATGTCTATGAATCAGGCATCCCATTCATAGGGAACGTGTTCAGCTAGAACACAAAAATCTGCTGCAGCATTTGTATTTTGGCCAGCTTTGGAGGAGGTGAGTGCTATCAGTGTCTACGCGCTCATCCCTCCGTATCTCTAAGATGTTTACTGCACACAACATGCAAGCAAACATACACGTGCACACACACTTAAACGCACAAACAGAAACTCTAATCCTGACCCCCCCCTCCTCTTCCTCTCCCTGCTTCCCTCCCCGGGCGTGGAAATGAAAGCTGGGCACTTGGTGAGGATGGCTGGAAGAAATGAAGACGTGTCTGATTTCCACAGCAACCAATAATGATGCAGCGCTCTGTACTCTCTGCCCTCTGATAGGTCTTTGTCACTCTCTTCATCTTGAGGCCCATGTCATTCCCTCTAATCCCCCTCCCAAACACAAACAGGCCAATCCCGAGACACGGCTCAGGGGCTGGGGAGGGATGAAGGAGCCGAGGCTTGGAAGGAGTGAGGGATGTAGTTCAGGAGGAGAGAAAGGAGCACCAGAAGCTGATGTTGGTGTGAGAAGGAGCCAGTGTGTTATTATTAATAAAGCATTAAAAAAAAAGTGAGCACATCAAAGCATACAGGGGCTATGCTATCATACATGAAAGTAATGCACTATGGCTTAATGTTTCCTAAGGCGTGTTATGGTGACGCTGCTTTGATTTGAAATGCATTGTGTGGAAAATGGATTTACAGGAGTGGGGAGAGAAAGCCTGGTGTGGGTGCAGACCATAATTTAAAACCTGACCTCATAGGTTCTTCAAAGTCTCCGTGAGTGTGGATATTTAGGATTTACGTACAGTACGTGTGTGAGAGCTACACCACAGCGACATAAACAACAAATAAATACATACATGCGTGCGAAGGATGTGGAGGACACCTGCAAAAACAGAGAATGAGCAATCACTGTCACAACAAAATCAAAAATGCATCATTTCACATTCTGATCATTAGAAATGATTGGAACTAATTTGTCTTTCCTTTCTGAGCAAAGGGCGTTGCACCTGATTATATTGCACTTGGTCCTCCTCCGATCGAGGCCTGCAGGAAGTGAGACATCTTTCTCATCGTTCCCCCGTGGCCAGGTAATTATCCTAATCTACCTTCCTCCTGTGCTCCAGCTCCAGTGCCACACTGGCTCAGACCACCTCTGTGGCTTCATTATCTATGCTGGGACTCACTAATGGCTTGATGGCATCACTGTGCAGGCTGCTGGCAGAGAGAAACCAGGGGGAAAGGAAAAGAAGAAGAAGAAGCGGGAGGAGAACAGGGAGAAGAGGGGAGAAAAAATGAGACACTAAAGAGCAAGGGGCTGCCTTGAAGGTTAACATCTCAATCATGAGGGACAATAGTCTCTAGTCCAATGGCTTTGGCTCTTTAAAAGTCATCATTCACTGATGGAGGATGAGGCTATAGGGCATAACAGTGTCAAAGAGGAAGTCAGGAGATCAGCCAAAGTGCTCTCTGCAGGGCAAAATGACCATGAAGTGTGTGTGTGTTTGAGGTAACAGGTCGCCATGTTCGCGTGTGCGTCCCTTACACACCCCCACCTTGCGTGTTTGAAACAGAGATAACCTCACAACATACAGAAGGACTGGGGGTGGGAATTCAGTTTCACTTTTTTTTCTGACAAATGACACCCTGACAGTTGGAAAAAATGTTGGGGTCCCTGAACAGATTTCTCAGTTACAAAAATAAAATGTGTTGGATTAGACAAAGACAGACATTTTACATTCTACTTTTGAACCCCAATGAGAGCACTGACAAATGCCACCCCACCCCCACTCCGTCTGTGCCATGATTGTTTTTTCTCTCCAGAAATGTCATATACTTAAGAGGTGATAAATCTATATGGCACAAACAGACACTGACTTCTTCCAAGTGTACATAGCATATAGGCTGACACAGATTGAGATGGTGTAACGTGTCTTTGCATCACTCTAAATAGCCATGCGGGCTTTACTCATTCTTTATGTACCCAGTGATTCCAGTGGGAACTTTCTGAAATGGAAGAGGAATCCAAACGCAGTGCTCTAGAGGTGAAAAAAAATATTAGGAGGTTAAAATTACAGCAGACCTCAGTGATGTGTGAAAATCTACAGTATTCCTGTTTCTGTGTAGGTGTAGCAGCCTATATTTCAGAAAAACTGCATCGATAAACAGCATACTAAATCCCCTGAGAGTTGGTGTTAACATATTCAGTTTGGTAAGAGCCACAGCCAACAGATCATATGTTAAATGCATATTTAAAAAATGCTGATTGATGCCAGTTTCAGTAAATCTGTCTGCATTTTTTTTTTGCTTGCAACAGTTTGAAGAGAATCTCTTTCCAGATTTGTCATGTCATGTACCCAACTTCAATTTAACAAGTTGGCTTCAAGTATAAGGACAAGCCATTTTGTAGGCTAAACATGAGATATGCAAAACTTTACTGTTGCTACCATTACAATGGTCTACACTCATATTATGATGAATTGTAAAAGTGTAGGTGGGCGTGCATCAGTCAAATAAGCAAAAATTCTTCTTACACACCTCCACACTGAAACATCCTCTTTCACAGGCAAAAATTAAACTGTGGTCTTTTGCAATCTGGTGGTGGTGTGACTGGGACCAAATCATCTGCAAATGAGCAGAAACATTAATGCAACTCACAGGACTGCTGGAACAATATGGTCCCTCAAAGATTAATATGTTCAAGTAATGATTAAAGTCTGTCTACCCAGGAGAAAGTCAACTTAATTGGACATATAGAAAGAATACAAGAAGGTATTGTGCAGTGTGTGGCTTTTGAGTTAAAGGGTCAGTTCACCAAATTACTAAAGAGCCCTATTTACTCACTCACCTCGAGAGTTATCTGGCAATGCAGATAGTTTTGGTTTAACTTCATCTCGGAGATTTCTGCCTCCACCCCTAAACGGGACTATTTCTTCAATATAAAGTATTTACAATGAAAACGTTTTACAGTGAGATCTGCGGATTACACAGAATAACGACAACAAAGTTATTACTGGAAGGAGACATTGTTAAATTAAATTACATTCAACTTCATTGTACTGGCATGGAATTGTCAGAGATGATTATCTCAGAATCTGGCTGAATAAAACCAAACCTCATTGCATGGCTACATACCACTAGAGGCAAATGAAAAAATATGTTTACACCGATCATTTGAAAAATGCAATCTAAGGAACTTGTATTGAATCAGGAGCTCACTGTTCATGCCGTGGTCCCATGCGGGTGCTGCCATTTTGGCAGCTACTGGAGCTCAACACTCGAACAAGAACTTGTTCCCGACACTTTAAGCCAAGAAGTAGTAAAAAATGTGTGCGGGTGTATTAAATGGTTGTAAATTCTGTGAAAATCTTTGCTGCTCTGTAGCATTGGTCTCAGTGCTGCTACTGGTGGCTGAAAGTTATATTGGAACCCCCTTTTTTTGGAAATGTAAAATATAAAGTTCAAATGTTTGTATTCACATGAAATTTTACTAATATACATATGCAAATAACATGACCTTGTACAGTATCCTTATGTAATTGTTGACCTACATTACTTATAAGGATGCTACCATGAAACTCACAGCTACCAATAGCAGCTGTAAGGGAAATGTTACAGAGTGTGGATTTGACAGTGGATTTCAAAGACCCCCTTCTTTAAAGTAATATGTTACTTAGATGCACCACACATCACCACAACTCAACTCACAGTGTCACAAACCAGTTCCAGTTTCATAAATAAGGGTCTCTGTTTCCAAAATCAGTCAGATAAAGCAGTTCTGCGCTCAGACAACATTAAAGTCCTCTTAATGGTGGGACTTGCATGGAAGCCCAATGTAAGTTGGCTTCTGCCTTTAAAAAAATCTGAAATAGCAAATTGGCAGATTGGCAAATTTATTTGATTGAACAAATGTTGAAATGATACTTTCAGAGAAAATGACTAAGAGCCTCACCCTCTTACTTTAGTAAGGCTAAATATAAAACTGGTTCCAGTATAAAGTCCCTTTTAGGACACCTATATTTGGTAAGCATATAAACGGATGAATTAAGGTGACGGTGAATGTGCTTAGGGCTCAGGAGGATATTAATACATTCTCCACCCCAACATTGTTGTCAGAGTCAGATGGCACATGCAGCTATCAGAGGGGTATAACTCTGTGTGGGGTTTGGTGCAGACAAGCATGAAAACATGCTTTATTTTTTGTCAGGGGTAATGTGATGATACTTGATGCTATAACAGTCTTTTTGCGCAGGATTCTGAATCAGAAAGATGCTATAAATAAATATGCAAAAATGGGTTCCGATGGGTTTTTGTGAGAGAGAAAAAAAACCCATCTGCTTCAAATGTTTGTTTTTTTCGTCCCAGAAGAACCCTTTTAGTTAGAAAAGAGTTCTTGAAGGTGAGAGGTAAAAGTAAACCTTTCTTGGCCTTTCCAGGTCACAAGACTGCTTGAAAGGTAAGGGTCTGCTTATCTGAGCACTTCAATTTCTCTGTAGTAGATCACAACCTTTTGTTTATCACCCTGTGTCATGCTGGTAACAGTGTTCCGTTCCACTTCAGGTCTAGTGCTGAGCAATGCGACTCTATAGCATTGGATATTGTGAGGTAACGAATGCAAGACTTCTCAGAGTATGCTGGGGAGGATACAGGCAGCTGAAGGCAGAGGTGGGAGAGTTTTTTTTTCACAGTTCTTTCACATGTAACAACCCAAACCTTAGTCACTTCCATAAAAGGATCATGAAGGAATGTAAAAAACCTGCTATTCTGCAGCTTTGCTTTGACAAACCAAAATAGGATCCAGCAAGAATGCGTGTTCCTCACAAACAAGCATCAGTATAGCAGATGAAATATGGGTTTTCTTGTCTATAAAGGGTGCTGAAAAATACACAAATAGCAGTCATACAGAATATAGTTAACAAAACACTATCATGTCAAATGTTCTGCAGTATTTTGATTAACTGCTGTGTGTGTGTTTACATGCACCTTTACAGAAATGTGATATAGTTGCTAAATTGTGGCTGACATTTTGTGAAAAACAGTGTCTGTAGCGAGTGTACAGGCAGGAGCAACAAAGTAGCTGTATATGAAATAAAATATGTTTATCATAAATATACTGAACGTGAAAGTTTATTCTTGACCTTGGAAACAATAGTTTTACAAAATAAACCTAACTCAAGGTCCACGTTCAAGCTTTTTTTCCTGAGCTTTTCTCCTTTTCTCCATTTATTTCTCCACTTAAAATATTCAATTATAATTTCTCATGGTGTCTGTTGCATGACATTCTCTTATATTTGTCTATAAAGCTAATATATTTGGTGAAAGACATTTGATTTGCCTTGTTGTCTGCCCTCTTTTTAAATGTCTGTTTATCATCATTCTATTTCAGATTTTTACACCATTACAGTAGACTACCTTTTCATACACAGACCTCATATGAATCCCATGTATGATACAGGATATGGAATATACAAGTACAATTTACAGTTACTTGTACTTTACTTGAGTATTTCTATTTTGTGGAACTTTAGACTTCTAAATGTGGGAAATATTGCACTTTTTACTTTACTGTATTTATTTCACAGCTATTGTTCGTAGTTATTTACCAGATAAAGATTTTACATATAAAACATATGATGATCTTCTAAAATATGATGCGTTGTTATAGATGAACTACCAGTACTAACAGTAGACAAAGTCATTAAAATCAGCTCCACCTCAACAAGCTACAACATTCAAATGCATCTTATTCATTATTCCATCCATATTAACTATCTATTAATATGAAATATAATAATACAACATTCACAGTGACTATTTTCATAGTACTTTTACTTTTGATACTTTAGGTAAATTGTGCTGATAATACTTCTGGACTTGATGGAGTATTTTTACATTGTGGTATTGCTACTTTTACTTCAGTAAAGGATGCGAATACGTCTTCCACCACTGTGAATATGGACTCTCATGCTGAAACACTTACACACCAGGCTACTCTCATTGGTAAATACTGGGTCATTAACAAAAGAACCGGCTCTGTCACTGCTGTTCTGTACACGTCATTGCTTAACGAGATTTTTGCATTTCAAAGTCAGTAAGTCTAATGTAACAGACAATGTAACTTTTGACAACATTTTGTCAAGGGGGGGGNCTGACATTCACAGCAAAAGAAAACTTGTTTATTTCCTGTTCATTGCTGCAGTGTGAAAAAAGTGTAAAACTGATCCCCATCTTGCGCAGTGTGCAAGGTATACTTTTAGCTTTACAGAGGAGTCTGTTAGTCAAACAATGGGAGAGCATTAAAACATGCCAATAGAGCAGTATTAGTCAACAGCCTGAGTCAATACACCCCACTGGGCTGCATGTCTCCCTACAAACACAAGCAATTGCTTTAGAAGGCCTCGGCACTAGATAGAAACATCAATTACAGTAAATTACACCAAAACAGTGTGTAACACTTCAATTTGTTAAATCTCCTGAGCTGTCTGAGCTGTTTTAGATGAAAGCAGAGCAGAGCACTGGAGTAAGATAACATTCAATAGCCCTAAGATACATTACTCTATCTATCCTCGGTCGTGTTTATGCATAGAATGAGGGAGTTATTTATATTTTGATTCGTGGGACTTACTTCGAAAGCATTATTAAACATGTTCAAAATATTATTTTTCCTGTGTGCAGCCTAGGTTTTAAATGAAGAATTCAGAATAAGAGCACTCTGTGGCAGCCCCATGACTTTTAAAATCTGCATCAGCTGCCCAGTTTTCTGTGGGCACTGGGACTTTTAGGGAATAAAAGTAGTGCTTTCAGTTTGGTTCAAGTTCATATAGTTGAAAACACTTGCAAAAGCGGGGTTAAAGGCCCTTTATGTGTTTATCAAGGCTTTTATTTCAAAGTCCTGGGACACACGTTGATAAATTCTGCATTGAGACTACATTGAGACAATGGAAACAAAGGATAAAACACCATCTTGGTTCACACGCTCACTTTCCTGCACAGAAGAACCACAAATGATAGCCTACTAAAGGTAGCGACTCTGTTTCAAAACAAAAACGTCCAATTTCAGCTAAACTTTGTAGTGCTTCAATGACTTCCCTTGCTATGGTTGATTATCCAGGAGGGGTGTTGGTTGCTGGGGACAGATGAAGATTTGGCTGTTTCAGGGAACATTTTGGGAGGAGGGCGGGGGGGCTGGAGTAAATGAAAGACAAATGCGAGTAGTGCCCACTCAGCTATTTTCCCAGTCAAGATCAAAGGCACGCCGGACTGGCCGCTCCACGGGAAACTTGAGATGGGTCCTGCCTTTGTTTGCTGTTGCTAGGAGACCTGCAGAAGGCTGAAAGTGTTTGCAGTGGGGTACAACATCAAAACCATTTCCAATATAAATTTTTAAGACAGCCATGTATTTGTGTCCTGGGCTTTCAATTTACTGAGTACACTGAAAACACTAACACATAATGACTCATCCCTCTGTTAGTCATGGAATAATTTTCTTGGTGTTTGTTTAAAAAAAGAAAAGTCGTTACAGGCAATTACACATGTGCGCACTTAGAAAGGGCACTTGTCAGCAGTGTGAATACTGTGTATAGCATCAGTGCTTTGATAGTATGTAAGCGTCGCCATGCTGATGCACAAACTAAATCCACCAAACAACCGTAAAAGCAAGATTAATACACCTTTTGGCCCAGTGCAGAAACACATGGCATGTGAAACTGCACACACAACTTAAATATAGTTTGATATATTTATAAGCTTAGCTTTGGCTTCCCAACGAAGCTAATTATGATGCTGTTATCTATTAATGGGCCCCATGATAGTAAGGGTGGCTAGACATGTGTCACAGAGAGCTCATTACATATCATTAGTTCAACACTCCAATAATGTCTACACCTGCTGAGCAGAAGATAATGACTTGGCCCCTGATATTTGCAGGACTATTGTCTACCAAGCAAAGCACCACCAGGAGGATAGGTCCACTGGCTGGAGAGCTGCATGAAAACTGATAAAGCTATACAATAACTTAAGGTACACACGTTTTTTTATTTGTTGTGAGCTACAGTGAATGCAGCACAGCAAAGAAGAAAGCAGCATTTGTTTTGTTTTTTCAACAGAATAAATAAAAAATCATAATGAGCCTCTTGTGAACCAACATTCCCACTATCTGTGCACATGATGTTGTTATCTAATTCTGGAAAAAATGCAGGAGAAATAAGCAAGTAAGGTATGCAATTACCTATTTGCTATTCCTGATGGTAGCTTACATCCTAATAATAGACTTGTGCAATTCCTGGAGTGGCTCTGGCTCACCCAGTGTTACATAACCTTGTCTGAATAACTTGACCTCAATATTTTTTCCCTTCATTTAGGAGGAAAATCCACATTTTAATAGTGTATATGCGCTAAATCTTATACGTAACTCAGTTAAATACGCACATGACGAAAAGTAGTGAGAGTTATGGTCTGCTGTAGGCAGTTTTATAGATCCATACATAGTATACGGAATCTGTCTTGTGACTAATGGGATGCATAAAAACTGCAATCGCCACAAAAGTGACCTTCGTGTCTGGAACGATAAAGATTAGAATCGTGCTGTGTCTGCCTTGTGTTTTCACTACTTGAGCCAACTGGCACAGTGCTGGCGTCCTCTCCCCGGCTCCCAGTCTGCCATGATGACAATGGCAACCAGCTACCGCATGGCATGTAAAAATGACAAAGCAAGCCAAGGGATATTTGGAAGATACGAAGATAATGCAACACAACTGATCAATCGCTTTGTTAAGGAAACGTATTCCTGGGCATTGCTATTGCTAACCATTTTGCATTTCTAGGACATCAGCCTCCTCATCCACGTTTAGGATACAGTGTGTTTTCAATGGCTCTAAAAGAGGCAATTATTAGCTGAAAAGAAGAAATTAGCTTCTTTGAGGATTCTAAGTTTGTATCCTCTAAAGGGCTGAATTTCTTCGAACCAACAAGAACTAAAAATGGCCTACATTCAAGCGTGCCACAAGCTTATCTGCTGTGTCCTGCCTTAACCTGCTCCAGTGAGTAACAGTGTGCTAGCGAAGCTTCGGCAGAGAACAGGCAGTGTACAGCAGGCAGACAGTGACAAACAGATTCAACATCCGAACATTTGTTTCACCATTTAAAAAAAACAAAAAGTCAAGGCTAATCCTGCTGTTATAGTCTTCAGCCGAGGAAGACAGAGTTGTCTTTCTCCTGTCACTGCAGCCAGAGATCCAGCCCTGCGTGACATCACTGTGAACACACTGCTACCAAATCCCACATCAGCAGTCTAAATACACTTTAATTGGTGTGTGAAAAGCTGCTGCATTAACTGAGCTTCATGTAGATTTATAACTGCTGAGTACAAGTCTGTACTGCGCTTGAATTAGTTTTTGACTGAAAACGACTTTGTTCATTTGGCTGCCACCTGCCTCTCAGTAATACAAATACTTCACTATAGTTATCAACACAGACTCATATTGGGTCTAATTTGTTTGCCAAATCTCTGGCTACATTCATGACTTCCCTGCCAGCAGGCTGATATTCTGGAGGGTTGAAAAAATGTTTGATTTAAAATTTCTTTTTTTTTTTCTTTTTTAAACTATTTTACAACATAATATAAATCTGAAACCTATTGTTCTTTGGGTGTCCTTCTCTACAAAGTGCAATATCACAATTAATAAATCATCTATGAGAGAATTTATGAATAATGTAGACTTATATAGCCATCAGAAGTTTGCATATATAATAAGAATGAAAACACAGAGGGGAAGCTTTGAAAAGAGCCATGAAAAAGTATGAATAGTAAAAAGAAATATGTCTCATAAGTTCTGGAGCCTGATCTGATGATGGTTAAATCTTAATTTGTGGTTCATTTAGATTTGATTGATAATTCATGCTAACGTTTCCACTCCAATGATCATCTTTACGCTGTGAAGATGGTGTTTGAAATGATGGATTATCTGTTTATTTGAGATAAAAAGGGGAATATTTTAAACTTGCAACAAGAGCTTTTGTTTATTCACGTGACAAACTGTCTGTGCACCAAAATGTACAACTGGTTTACAATGAAGAATCCACCCTGTGTTTTTTTTGTGCTGCTTCAAAGCCTCGACAGGTCTGAATGATAAGTTAGCACAGTAGCCAAGACGCTTCCCCCTAAACAGTTCACCTCTGTTTTGGGGATGACTGCTGCCTGAACTCTGTACCCCCACTGAGACAATAAAACGGCTGGATGACTATAGGACTAGCAGAAAGGCCGACAGTTTATAACTCAAGAGAGGCGAAGCTATACAGCCTGTGTGAAGATAAAGATTTAGTAACGGTAAGAGATTGGAATTCTCTCAGTCTGAGGTCAGACGGCCAAAGTTACCTTTCTCAACTCCCTGAGGGCGCATGAGGGGATCCTGGACAGAAGCTGCAGCACACAGTTGCATCCCTTCAGCTCTGGACAAAGGAGTTGTCGCAGTGAATCAGAGACCTCATCATTCCAGCCAATAATTGCTTACTTGGTTTGTAAATGAGATGTAATATCTTTAGTAGGAAGGACATTATAGTCAGTCTCCTGCATTCACTTTGCTGCAACCTTTTACCACCTAATAGAACTAGTACGACATGTGGGGAAAGAATAGTTCATCTAATTTATCAGAAATGACTGGTTAAACCTTCGCAAAGAATAGCTTAATTTGCTCTACATGGACTTAATTTAGACCTATGTCATTCGATTGACATTCAGAGTACCAATCATGCAAATGTCAACAGGTCTTTAATTTTATTTTCTTTTAGGTTATTTTTTAATTTAATATTAATTTGAAGAATTACACTGAGATAAGAAAAAATGCTGTTAAGACCTTCAACCATGTTCAGTCCATTAGTGCCAGAAAAAATACGAACACAATTTGTAAGAAGTAAGTAATTAATACAACTTAAAGTTGCACAGCTTTTAAAAATGCTGAAGAGATAAAGAGAGAGATCCACTAGTTCTGATTTTTCCACTAGAGAAATGTAAATAAAGCAGAAAAGTCCCTTGATATGGAGCTTAAATAGTAGCTTTAATTGCTGCATTCAAGATATTCTAATATAAAAAAGAAACAAGAGCTCTAAAGCGACTTACTACAGAATATTCTGCCTATTTTGCCTTTTATCCTAACAAATTTCTACACCAAGAAAACCTATTGAAGTATTCTAAGCTGTTTTTATGTATTTGTTGACTTCAAGTTTACAGCCATGTTTTTTAAACAAAAAAACAAACAAACATAAAAACGTACACTGCACATATTTAACTTTTACTTTTGTTAAAAGCAAGCAAAACTTTAAACATTAGAGCAGTGTTATCTTAAGAGTGACTGGTACATTATGATATAGGAGTAGTTTAAAAGTCTTGATCTTTTCACACTCTAAGAAAGAACTGTTATTGGAGAGGATTTGCTGTGAGATTCCCTTTTCATTCTAACGGTATTAAAAAGCGTAAAGACTGGAAGACAGAGGAGTGAGGCTGACGTCACAGTCCAAGAGTCACCCGCCGTGTGTTCGGCGTCTCCAAGTAAAGACTTATCTGCAAAGAAGTTTGGACGGACAATGTGGGTGGACAGGGCGTGAAACTACTATCATCATCAGTTCTGAATGAAAAAAAGAAAACATATCTTCCACAAAAAAGAAGGCTCATTCCAATTCAGCTGCGTTGTTAGGACAACGAGAACCATCCCTCAGATGATTAGTTCCACTTCAAAAGAATTTACTTTCCGCAGTGGAAACGTCCCCCTTTTGTGTCCTTACACAGGGTTTTCTCAGCCCAAAAGAAGAATCGTATGTTTAGTCAGCCTGTTTATTATTCCTTCTGTTCACACTACAATTGTATTAAATAAATAGAGTACTACTAACAAAGGCCTATTAGCCCATAAACATGTCCTGGTACACACAAAAAAGGCTAAATCACAGTCTCTGCATAAGAATTAAGATACTCTAAATGCTGGTAAAGGCATAAACTACATTGCTCGGGATATGGTGCCAATTCAGAATGTCTTGTTACTGACATCATGAAACTGATGCATGTTATGTTGCACATATTTTTTCTCTAACTGGGGATTTGTTATGTGGCTCCATCTCAATTTTGAGAGAAAGTTGAAACAACACTGGTCACTGGTGATGCTGTGAAGCAGCAGTAGGCTACATTTTCTGGTGCACATGAAGAGTGACTGGATTTCACTTGTTTGCTGGCTCTGCTGAAAGTAGTAATCTTTGAATTCCAAAATCTAATAAACATGCTATGCACACTTTAAATGTACATGTCAAATTACACACATTTTGCATCTAATACTTTAAGTTAGAATTGAAGATGTAAAAAAGAAACACTCAGAGTCTGCAAAAA
>NTHP01000187.1:519989-532641 GCA_003416845.1 Oplegnathus fasciatus
AAAAAAAAAAGTTAATTACAGGTAAATAATTAACTCTGTTTGGTGCGCATTGCATTCAACTTAATGTGATTATTAATGTGTGGTTAAAGCAGCAGATCAAAGAGAGTTACAGCAGTTAGCTTGATTGTTAACCTGACTTCCTTGAGATTTTGAAGACACAATTTGGAATGCAAAAGAGGCTCAGCTGAAGTTCTGCTGGTTGTTCAGATAAACAGACATCTTGCCTGACTCAAAATCCCAAAAGGGGCGGAGAAAAACACAGTGAACACACCTAAACGCAGATGAGTGGAATCAGGATGAAAAGTTTTTTTCTTGACGCAGCCTGCAACTGGCAGCTGTGTCATCCTGGTTACTTTTATTGGATTTTTCTTTTTTTGTGTTTTGTTTTTTTAATGTGAGGTTTACTTCTGAAGCTGAATCCACAAATCGGCCTGGAATACAAAAATGTCTGCAGGCAAATAGCAAACAGTCTACCAACAATAAGTAAAGCTTTACTTTTTGAACAAATAATCTGTATATATAAGGAAACCTATCAATGTACAATTATTCTTGTGTTTATTTACTTATTGCTGGAACAGATCTCTCAATTAAACTCATGCTGTCTTACTTTTTACTATTCGTGTCTTGTTTCTTTAAAATTCTACAACTGTAAATTCCTGGTTGATTTAAAAAAAAAAAAAAGATGTGTGACACCACTTCAATCATTTCAGTGGTCCACTACTGCACTGTCTTTGATGACTGTATATTCCAGTATGAATATTGACTGGAACCGCGCCTGGTGTGGCTCAGGAGCATCTATCCTTCCCTTCATGATCAGTGATGAGACTCCTTGTGACCTACAGTATATTAATATGCTCAGCAGAAAGAAGCCTCTTGGCACAGGACACGCCAGCGGCAGCCCTTTAATGTTGGCAACTGTCAAAGCTTTGATTTCTGATTGATGAGTAAGGTCGGTGCAATAGCAGAACGACACCACTGGTCATCTCACCCCCTTTCCACAACAGGAAACGTGTCCTTTAACACTGTAAAGCAGCCCTGCCCCTCAGAATCCAGCAGCGACCACGTCAACCATCAATCTATACATCTGAGAAATAAATGCCTCACGGCTATAAATGTAAAGAATATTTAGTATAGATGTAACATATGTTGAACGAGCAGGATGGAGGCCAACAAGTGGGAAGAAGGTTCTTTTTTCTGTTCGCTAGCCAGGATGAAAGAGAGAAACTGAAAAGTGCTAGGCAGTTTTATCTTGCACGAGTCCTCCTGAGATCTCTGAGAATGGAGGACTTCTAACTAAAAATGTACTTTTTGTCATTTCAAAAGAATAACATGAAACAAGCAAAGCATATACAATCAGGTGTCAGTTTATTAGGTACGCAAAGCTCAAATGAATGCAGTAAATGCTACCCGCTCAGGTGTTCAGTTTTTGTTGGAACTGTCTTAGAGAAGTGTTGATTCAAAGTTATGGTCATATTGTAGGCTGCAGTTTGTGGTGCTGTTGAGTTATATTGCGTAACACTGAGAGGTGTATCTGTTTTGTCAATCATCAATGAAGGCACAAATATGAGAAACACCTCTCAGGGAAATACAGCACAATTACACAGCACCACAACCTACAGCCTCCAATACAACCAGAAAGTTGCACTGGCAACGCTTTAAGCCTCCTATTTAGCATTCATAAGCAGCATATAAACTTTTAATAAATGGTTTATAACACAGTATACTGTAGTTGTAAGCAGATATAACTGTTTATTAATGTGTTGATCAACATGTATAGCTCCTCCTATGGGCTCCCATAAGTGGAGGCTCATGTATAAACAGATAATTAATGACAATATAGTAAAACACAGTTGTAATAATATAAAATATGTCTTCATAGGAGAGGTTATAACTGTTGGCAAATACTGTACATTAACATTTAAAATTGCTTTTATATCTGCTTACAACTACATTATAGTGTCTTATAACCCATTTATTAAAAGCTTATATACTGCGAATGCTAAATAGGGGGTCTTAAAGTAAAGTTTTACAGTTCACTTAGTTTTAGCTAAATGCACTATATAAACTGGCAGCTGAGTGGTATGTGCATATCTATTTAAAATCAAAAAAAGCGAGCCTGCTTGTTGGTGCAACTTCATGATGGATGCAGTATTGTTTGACTCTCTGGCCTCTACAGCACCGTTTTGCACCACTACCACAGGGAGAACCACCATCAAAATAAGTAGAAATACACTGAGTGGCCACTTTATTTGATACACCAGTACAATCTAATGCAACCCAATACAACTGTACTGCCATAAAGTTTACTTTTATGATGCCTATAGTGTTCAGTTTTTTGACACTGTCTTAGAGAGGTTAATTCAATTCTATGTTTTAGCATTGAGATCATAGTTAGTCGTGCTGTTGTACTGGACTGCATTATATTCTAAGGTGTTTTCTAATATCCTGCCCCCCTCATGTTTGTAAATAGGGAGGACAAAAAAATTAGACCTCTCAACACCTCCCACCATGTTTAATTATGACCTCAGTAATAAACATATAATTGAATTTAGAAATTCCCGACAATGCCAACCAAAACTGAGCACGATAAACTTCATAAAGGTAAAATTTATGGCAGAGTTGTTGTATTGAATTGCAATAGATTGGACTGATGTACTTAATAAAGTGGCCACTGAGTGTAAATAAAGTCTTTTAAGCCGAAAATGCTAAAATTGACGAAAGAAACTAAAGTATGGTTAAAATGCATTATTATTTTTTCCCTTTTTCTAAATGAGGACGAGCTGACTTGAAAAGAACTTAACTCAACTGCAACTAATTGCTCCTTTCATCTATCCAATTAAAAGCAGAATTTTAATCCGAGTAGTTTATTTCTTGTTTTGATAGCTCATCACGTGCCACAGCCTTTTAATCAGCACAAAAATGTAAGTATTGCATATTAATATCTGCACTGAGGGATGAGCCGTTATTTACACTACTGATTTCCATCACTCTCTCCCTGCGCAGGACTCCTCTAGGGCTGATCCCACAATGACTGGGCCTAATTGACAACCACACTGATGGGTGTGTTGGCAAAGCTAGCCGCTAACTGCCAACATTTTCAATCCATACCCACTCAGGTGTGTATGTGTGAGAGGGTGTGAGGAGGTTGTTAAAATGGTGTTGAGGATCAATAGGATGTTGTTGTTAGTGAGAGACCTTTCAAGGGAAACATCAGTAAGGTGGCATCACAAGTTGTCATGTGTGATGTTTGTGAAATGTATCTGGAATGTCTCTACCTTCAGCTGCCTGTATAAACAGTCAGCAGCGACAGCGCAGCTCCACTACATTTTCTGTGATGAAACAGCTCGGATGCATGAGGTAATCTCACCCTTACCCAAATGAGATGGTAATGCCTTCACTCAGGGAATTCAGCAACACACAGCGGCACCTAGAAGGAGGCTGTGCACCTCAAATGGGACTAATAATAGAGTTCTCCGTTCTCTTAACTTGAAATCTATATTATGCGCTTCAAAAATGAGATCAACTATATGGGTCAGTGGGATTTCTGTGAGAGAGAAAAAAAATAGAAAGGAGCAACCAAAAGAAAATATGCTCTGCTGACAACAGATCTAAGGAATACAGTAGCTAATAAGAAAATTATTTGGGCAGAGTAACAGCTCAGAACTTTAATTAACAGAGCTGGTTTTAACTGATTGAAAGGGAATACATGTCCACACTCGTGTGCATGTGAGCCTAATTATTTTCAACCCCTTGATTGTCTAAATAGGCTTTATAAATAAAAGCACGAGTGACTTGAAATGTTCAAAGGAAATTATTTTAGAAATGGAAATGATCAAAGAGCAGTCTTTCATAACTTCTGTGATCTGTGCGCTAGAATACACGGGGACTTCAGTCCTCCACGCTGCTGCGGCCTAGGTTTCATTTTAACTTTGGAGGAGACACGCACACACACACCACTACTCAACCCCCAACATCTGGCTTTCTCAGGGGACAATAAAAGACATTTATTAGCCTCCATCTTTGCTCAGGCTGCCCACAAATTAAACTGAACAAATAGAAAAAACAGCATCAATTAATATCAATACCTATGATCTGATCTGATCCGATATGATCTAATCTGATCTGATCTGATCAATATACATCCTGGGTGATGGATTTACAGTGTGCAACAACAGCAAAAAATGGAGATGAATAATAAAATGTGTTTAGATAATTATGTCAGTGACTTCACGTTGCCTCTGGCATCTTGTTCACATGTGTGAATTACCAACAGCCCACGCTGGCGCCTGATCCATTTACTCTGTTTGTAAGTGGCTGGTATCTGTACTGTATGTGTTGATAAAAGGAGGTAAATGTACAACATTTCAAAACACATGCAGAAAAAAAAGCACAGTTTGGTACTTACGGTACAGCTGTGTGGTAATAGGCTGGAGAGAGGGAGTGGCTTCTTTTTTCTCTTAGGCTCCTTGGCATTATTCATGGCCCCTTGTACGTGGTATATCTGAATTAAGTCAAGTTACAGAGCATAGTTAATGATGTGTTTGATCAAGTGGTAACAATACCAGTCAAATATAGTACATGCATAGTTTTTAGTGATTAATTTATAGCTTGGCTTCTTGTGCTGGTGCTCCTAAAAGTTTCAGATATTGTACAATTTCAAACAAGACTGTCACTGTTTCTACAGTAAACTCTTCTCTCTTCTCTTCCACACAGACCTTTTTTTTTTTTCAGAAATCAGATTTTTGTTTGGGTATTGACCTGATATCTGTCTAAGCAGGGTGTTTGTTATACTGAAGGCATCGCATTTCTAAGGGAATATGCTCTTTTTTGTTGCAGATTAATATTTCTGAGACACACCCCAGTTACACAGATGGATTGCATAATTCTGTCAGTTACATAACTGAGGGAATACTATGACATTCACAACAGCAACAGTACAGATAATGTGTCAGATACTGGAGTGGAGCTGAGGACAAGAGCTAATTACCTCAGCCATATCCACCTTTAATAATGGACCTGTATGTGAAGCACTCTGCTGGTGCATATGGGATGGATTTTTGATCCCCTGCCTCTTCCAGATACCTAAAACACAGGATTATTCCCTGCGGATGGAAATAGATGCAGTCAGTTGTGCCTTGCTCTTTTTGAAAGTCATCTGTGTGTGGGTACAAACTTCACAGGTTTAAGTCAGCAGTGATACTGGCATAGTCCTGATCCTGGAACACAATCACTGCAGCTGTTTTTGATGTTACACATGCACAAGTGCTTGCACACACACCTACGCAGACACATACACACACATTGTACATCCCATTACCATATCATAGTATATGTCCAATACGAGGTTAGGCTGCCTTATTGATCATGAAAAAGATGAAGGGACAGTCCATCACTTTCCCTTTGCCACTCTTAAATCCGTTACCTGGGCTCCTCAAAGCCACACTAGTGGCTAATTACTCTCTCTCATGCCCCTTGTGCTCCCTTTAGCCTGTGGCTAATGATAAACTATTTCCATCAATAGCTCTTTAACTTCAGAGGGACCTAAATGACACTTTGGTCTGTCTGGATTATTTTATTGATGACTGTAAATAAATAAAGCAACAATAGGTTACCTTGCACTTCTTCCTGTTGTCTCCGTGCCATGAGAGTGCTTCTGTCTGTGTCACTGTGGCACTTTAGGGTCAACACCACACCAAATCACATTTGTCCCCTCCATTAATGTCACAGCCTTAAAGCAACATATCATCACAGTGCGGCGCTTGGTCTAACTGTAATTGAAAAGGCCCAAGGGGAATTCCTGGGTTGTGTGTGGGGCCCCCTAACCCCCACCACCCTACATCCATCATTGTAGAGTTAGGCCCTGGGGTGTTCTTGTAACGCTGAAGGTTAACAGCGAGATCGCCATGCGTCCTCGCTCACAGCTTTGTAAAATGTGGCCCCCAGTACGGCTACAAGCACTAGACACTGGCTGAAAACTAAATACAGCATCATGTCAAGTACATATTAATTTGACGGCCACATACCAACGAGTGCAAGCTTGAGGACGTCAACACATCCATGTTCAGCGAATGGATGGACTTCAATAGGGATGTGATCAGAAACAGAATCCTTCCTTCAGATGTCGAGTTCACAGGCTTGATTACACAGCCGCCTTGCAATGCATACTGCAACAGATAAAATTAAACACTCGCGATTACTCACTGCTTTGAAACACCCTGGACCGTGATCAATGTGATCCCTTTTTTAAGTTCAACCTCAAACGACAGAGATTTGAGAAATCGTACAAAAAGTATTCAAATGCTGTATCTCACAACAGAACCGAATTGTTGCTAATGAAATGTGATAGTTTTGAGAGACAGCAAAGACAACAGGCACTTAGGGTCTCTTTGCACTGTTTTTGTAAAATCTAAGGCATTGTGCTCTTTAGGCATCATGATCAAAGCCTTTTAAACATTTTCTAACAAACGCTTCAAATGCACTCTGTAAAATGTGAATCATTACGCGGAGGCTCGAAAAATGTATCTGATAATTTCTCAAAGATCATATAATGCAGAACTGTTAAGAAGCACAGATGAAGATAAAGGCATCAATTCCTGCTCCAACGTGCAGATTTAAGCATATTCATCTGGCTCTTCACATACATGAAAGCTACCAGCTGCCCTTGCCAGCGAGCGGAGGACATTAAGGCTCAGCCTGGTTGATCTCTGATGACAAGGGTCTGGAGGAGGGATTAGAAGCAAGGGGACCAAAGTTATGGTCATTCCCTTAAAAGGATGGCATTGCATCTCATAGGCCTGGAGCTTGCAGGAGTTGAAAGATCTTCAAAGGTCTGCTCACCCCACACAACCTACTCTAACTCCCAAAAAACCTTGGAAGTATGAATTTTGAAAGATGTGGACTTTTAAAATATTATTTATTTTCCTTTTGCATTGCAACAGGCCACAGCAAATACTGTAGTTCTCATCTAAAAACTTTTGCTTTCAGTTCGTTGTTTATTCATCGTATGAGATAATCATTGTCAGTCATATGGTTACCTCCTGAGGTTACCAGCTCATAGGAGACCATTAAAGTCTCCATGATATCTCAGAAACTGGCTCATCAGAAACTGTCAAAATATCTGTTATGTAAGGCATGGATAATAAATGAAAAAAAAATGAAAAAAAAGACATTTTTTTAAGAACCATCCACAGGGGTAAATTGCAATGCATCAAAAGACAAATATGCATTAGATATGAGAATAGGCGGGGCCTTTCTTTCTATCCCGCTGCATATTGGCTGTTCAGCGATACTCAGTTTTTGGCGAATTCTGCAACAATAGTCGGAGAGCTGAGCGTTCGAGGGGCTTGGGCTTAAGTTGACAGTGGAGCGACCGTTGGGGAGAGTGAATAGAAGCCTAGTTTAATAAGCCCTGGTACAGGCTGGACTACACAGGGGGCTGGCACCGCTGAAATCAGAAAACTGCAGTGCAGATGAAGATGAGAAAGAAATCTAAAGGATCAGTCTGGTTAAATCATAAGAGCACAGTGCTGGGACTCTACATTTCAATACACCATTTTATGGTTTGTAAACACACTAAACATGTGCATATAATTTGTAATGATTGCATTGTCTTACATAAGAGCCCTGCTTCTGATGGTGTGATTTAAAAGCTTATTAATTGTCAAGCTGTCAAATTAACACAGGGCTTAGACATGAAACAGATTACCTTACTAATGTTCTCAGAGAGGAACAAGTGACATGTGCTACATATTCATTTCACTCCACTGTTTCATCTTATTGACAGTTGTATTATATGTTGTTCAATCTTTCACTTTAGAATCAATTTTTTTTCATTGTTACAATTGTCCTCATTATGCATTGTTAGCATCATTGATGCCAAAGCCCTCAGTAGCTACCATTCTCCAACGGGAAAGAGAATGTGAAAAAAAAAAAAAATTAAAGCAGCAGTGCAGCTGCATTCAGTTTACCATGTGGGGTTTTCCTTGGAGAGAGGGGCAGTGTACAGAAAAAGCAGATATATGAGTCAAGCTCCATGCATGTCTGGGGGAGAATCTGGCGGAGGACACCTACTTACCATGGAACCACACTGGTAGAGATTAGGGGGCCATCATGAAGGAGCCATAGAGGGTGAAGATAGCCAGGAGCTGCAGGGATAGAGATAGATGAGACGGAGGAACAAGAGGACCTGGCGAAAAAAAAGGGGAGGGGGGGCACAGAGGGGTGGATGAAATGAAAGCAAGTTGGGGAGCAACAGCACCACTGGCTTGACCTGGGGAGGATGGGGGGGTGGAAGCCAGAGATCCAATTAAAATCACACTTGGTCAGTCAGAGTCAACGCTGACACAGCCCGAGCCCGGTGCTTAAACCATATTTGGAAAAATACGGGAGCCGCACGGTGTAAGTTACGCAAGATGTCATACATGGTTATGATGATGCGTAAAACCAAGGACCTGGTGTGACAAAGCAGCCCACCCCCTGGTACACAGCTGGGGCTCAACCGAAGTATGGCATAACTACGACCCAGGGGGGCAAGATGGCAATTCAATGGATCCCAAGGTGAAATGGATTTATTTACATTAAATTGATGTATACCCTGTATACCCTGTCCAAAATGGCGCCTGTGCTTGTTGCTAGGCAGAGAGCGCAAGAGTAAAGATGGCGGCGGACAAGTGGCAAACTGGGAAGCGGAGGTCTAATCAGTTGTGATTACTGGGGGGGGAAGGGTGTGGCAGGGTTCAATGATTGTGGAATATTACCACAGCTTGGTCAGAACATACAACGAAAACTGTAGCCGGAGAAATTCACCATTTAGGTTGCTGCCTTTTGGCTTTATACATGTCCACCCAGAACAAACGGAAAATCAGTTTTCCATGTGCAAATACAGAGGCTTCTTCCAGCAGAAAATAATGTTTGATCACTTCTATTATGAGATTTACTATTTTTAGAAACAGAGGAGAAAAGGGCAGAATGTGACAGTGCATACAATAGTTGGGGTTTAGAAGATGAGCTCTGAGATACAAATACAGAATATCTTGAGATTACATGAAAATATTGATGCTACAGCAGCACCAAAAGCATTTGATGCAAGCAATTGATAAGGTTGCAATACAGGAGAAGGTGATCTCATAAATTTCAGTCACCACATCTTTAAAGTACACTGATCAAAGCCAACCCAGTTCACCTCAATTTACTTGAAGAAAGAAGCACTTCACAATTGAAATATTTTACAACATCGACCACTTGAAATGAGCTATCTTAGATCAAATCATACTCACCACAAAATCTTCAACTCCATGAAAATTATTATCATTATCAACCTGAGTAGCACTGACGCAGCAGCACTTTTTCACGTACACACTCACTACTCATTAGCAAAAACAAATTTGAAAAAAAAAAAGGATTTAAGCAGGACCTGTCCAGGGTGTACCCCGCCTCTTGTCCAATGTGAGCTGGGTTTGGCTCCAGCCCCCCGCGACCATCAAGGATAAGCGGTTATGGCTAACGGATGGATGATGGATGATTTACGCAGTTCAAACTGGCCGTTGTCTTAACAAAATTGGAATCCAGATACTGAAACTTGTGGATGGTTTTCAGAAAGATGCCTCATGGAAAGCTTAAAAACTAAAATTAACTGCGGTCAAACTCTAGAGGGATTTGCAAAGTGCATCATCAAAAATATCTGACTCTCCCTAAAGATGTATCCCCATGAGTACCATGTGCAACATACACTTTTAACCAGCACACAGAATGCGTAAACAAGTTCATCACAGCTTTGCACCATCTAGAGAACAATTATACTGTAAGCACATAAAATGCAGGCGCTTACTTTGCAAGTTTCACTCAGAAGTATGATTAAATAGGATTAAAACAGTTTTTTTTTTACTTTTTAAAAAAAATACACAATGATGAATGTTGCAACAAAAATAATATGAGAGGCTTGAAGGTCCATTTGCTTGTATTTTGTCTTACAAATAACATCCAAATAACCAAAGTCTTCTGGACTTTTAAAGAAAAGTGTTTCAATATGGTCGACACTGGAAGGAAAAATCTTCTGATACAGTCTTGGAGCATTCACCACATGTACTTTTGTGACCATCCAGACAACTGCCCTTCCATCAAATCCTTTCACTGGAATAAGGAACATCCTTGTTCCAACTAGTTAGCTGTCAGATCACTGTAAGAATATATTTCAAAGAAATGAAAAATGAATGCACTTTTGACCCAATTTCCTTTTGATATGTGTGAAGCAAATTGGTATATATAATGGCAGTCATCATCCACATGTTTAATGGTATAAAATGCTGACATCCATACATACAGGCACAAAGTATAAAGCTTGGCTTCTGGCAGTGGAGTGGAGGTTTTTTTTTTTCTCATACCTTATTCATCATAATTGTGACCCACCCGACCTCCACAATAATCAAGCTATTGCAGTAGTTTCCTGAGCGGGACGAGGACAGACACTGTGCACATCATCTTTAGCTACACACCATTAGTTGTACTTCAACCTGTACTTCAACCTGGTCACTCATATTGTTAGAGAGAGGTGTAATTTTTGACACAAGAAACAGGGAGTGTAAACTAAGAATGAGCTGTATGACAATAAAAACTCACTACAGATAAGTTTAGCTCTACACCAAGATTAGTAGTGAAACTGAATTCAAGCTCTGCCGGGGCTTCAAACAGAAATCTTCTCGGCATATTTCTCTAAAATAATGAGGTGTTTGTTGAAAATTACATCCAAGAAAGTACAAAAACCGAGCAAACATGAACAAATATGTCAGCGAAACTGTAGCTTAGGTGAAGTGAAGCAAACATTTTACTATTAGCAGTGTGTGCATCCAAAACAGGAAAATTAACATCTCTGTTTTTTAATCTTTTTTCTAACTTTTCCAACTTTTATCAATAGCCAAATGAAAGTGAACACCACGGATCTGTCCTCTCTGAGTGCTGCTGTGATTTTTGAACAGTGAAATCCATCACTCAAAGTGAAGAGCTCAAAAGTCTTTGAATGTAAAAAGTCTTTATAGAGTAAACACAAGCTTTCTGTTTGTAGTATGAAAGAAATAATGGCAGGAATAATAATATACTTAGTTATTATCAGTCATTGGTATTTGCACAATACCACATTTTGAGGCTACATGGGTCATACTTGTGTTTGCAGCTTGCTTACCTTCAAGGTAAGACGTTTTAGGGTGTGTGTGTGTGTGCGCGCGCGTGTGTGCGCGTGAGAGAGAAAGACAGAAAGACAGAGAGACAGACAGAAATCGAATGAAAATATAAGAAGTGATTAATAAGATATAAAACCAGCAAAACTGACTTCAAGTAGAAGCAAAAAACACAGGAGGACGTGCTAATTCAAAGAAAGAATACGCGTGACCTTGTGGCCAAATGCACCTGTATCCCCAAAAACACACGCGTTCATGGCGCAGTTGGGAAAACTAAAATCTGATCGAAAAACGAACGCTGTTTGGTTGAGAGAGGGCCGTTTTGTTGGGCAGAGTGACCATGAAATTTTAGCCAAATCTGAGCAATTTTTTAGTAAATCTTTAGTTTATCACATGTTACAGTTCACCCACAGGAGATTTACATCAATTAAACCAGCTTAATACCTTTATGTTGAAGGTCTGGCCACTTCCCGACAAGTAAACACAGGATATATCTTCTGCACGTGAGAATAACCCTCCGTATCCAGGCGGTACATTAGTTTGCACAAAATTGCAAACGTGCAAATATGGCGTGGGCTACTAGAAATGATGGAAAATCAAAAAAAGAGAGAAAGTTTTAGTTCACGATGAAAATGCATTGATTGGGTTTAACACACGCCTGATCAAAGAGAATATAGACACTTTAATAAAATATAGAATACATAATTAATTATACAGTAGGCTTATGTACAGTAGAACTGTATGCTAATTAAACGTTTTTAATAGTATCACGAACACTGGTTTATGCTCACACTGGTCTTACTTTGCACAGAAATGTGAAATATACATATAATACAAACAAGAATACGAATGTGTAATGAAAAGGGGGCGAGAAGTGGAACTTAATCAAGGGGAAAACCTACTGAGCCTCGCAGTATTTTAATTACAGACACATCATGCTTCAGGCCCATCACGCAGCTCCACATTTAACTTGAGAGAAGATCTTTCAGATATTTATTTCCTCTGGCAACACACATAAAGACATGAATAATGTTTCTATCTTCCCGACATACATTACAGCAAGTTTACATTCAACAAAGACCCCTACACTTAGGGCTACATTCAGCAAGACGTTTCCTTTTACTTTCCAGTAACAGCCTGCAAGTTCAGAAGACTCAGCACGCAGGAATCCATTAAATCCTTTTGTCATTTTTTTTGTCTCACTTAAGATAGATATCTTTAATAATTATGCGACACAGCGAACAATTAGGCATATACACTTTGTTAAAGTTCCTATAACCCGCTGAGGGGTGATGTAGCTATAGGCTACAAGCCAGAGCCAACCAAACAGGCCTCACAACAACAGATAAAGCTCGCCACATTTCGCAATGCAAGATTTCAATACGATGACTCAGGACGGGTCACAAAATATTTGATACAACATTCACTAGAATACAGAGAGTAATAGAGATACATGTGTAAGTTTTAGGCTATGACATGAAAAA
>NTHP01000187.1:568032-582389 GCA_003416845.1 Oplegnathus fasciatus
CCCCCACCCCCCCCTCTCCCTGGCCAGATGGCTTTTTTTTTTAACTGTCTGTGGGCTCTTGCACCTCTGCTCTACCACACTAAATCCCTGAGATGGCTGGGTGGAGTGGAGGGTTTGGGAGCTCTGCGTGGACAAATGGTTCGGAGGTAGCAGAGCAAATAAAACGGATTAAGAGAAGTCTTTTCACAGATACTTCAAAACTATTTTGGCGCTGAGCCATGGATCCCCCCAATACTCCCCCTCGATAGGAGGAAAAATCAGACACCCACAAAGAAAATGTCAGAGCATACAGCCCTTGTCTTTGGGGTATCTGAGATGGAAAGATTGTGCATGTGCTGCATTATATGTAGATCAAAAGTACTATTTAACCCAACTCAGAGATACAGCAATCCATCCATGACTATATATGAAGCCATAACAGAGGTCCCTATTTACATTCTTTGTGCATTACTGCTCCAGCCCTTCAAAAGAGAGGATTTCTAAATATCGCATTCATCTAACACAGAGTCAGGGTGAATAATCTTGTGTGGTGGCTACTATCGCATACGGTACTGCTCCAGAATTTAATCCAGTAGTACCACCATGGCGTAAGGCAACAACAGAAGAGCCTCAGCCTCATAACTCAGCCCATTAGTCCTCTTCCATTTTGCATTATGGGAAAAATCATGATGTATACATCTTCTGACTAACTGAGTGTTTTATGCCCTGTGAGTGGAAATATAAAGCCACTGATGACATAACTAAATGCACATTTCTACAGTGCAGAATAACTCATGCACGACCACACATAAGGGCTGTCATTTTCATAACAGCCCTGTGTTAAAGCTGCCAGACATTGATTGAATGCTTTCATTTTTCGCACTGAACTTTCAACTGTTTTTCTTCCTTATTATATAAAAATACACTTACTTTAAAGCACACTTTACACCATTTGAACTGTAAAGTGCGATGCAGCCACAGTCAGAGCGCAGTGCATCAATAGAGGGTGATATGAAGGAAATGTCACCTCTTGGCTCTATCCAGCCAAAGGTTAGATTCTTGACTCCCCGCTGTCTCCTGTCATTAGGTTGCCTAGCAACGGGCTACAAGCTATAATTAGCTTAGCAAAATTAAGATTTCCATTTTGTTAACACAAAAACACTTATCTGAAAAGTGTCACATGTTCGCTGAAAGAGATTCCAAAGGCATGCATTGAAATATGAGTGATTTTTTTTTTTTTTGAAGACTTGGCATGCTATGGCTGTCGCCACTGAGTGAGATGTACAAGTGCAGCTGTTATAGCATACTTAATGAAAAATCATAAGATGGGGCATGATATCACCCTGTGAGCATCTGTCAAGTGTTATTCTCATATGTTCGTAGCATACTAATTTCAAAACGGTCTAACAGTCCCTCCATCCCTTCATCCTCTTCATTATGCCTGCATACCTGTGGCAAGGGAAATTCTTCAAGGAACAATAAGCCATTTATTTCTCCCTACACTTCTTGTATGCTTCCACCCACACTTTCATAAAGTCACAGGCCAGTAGTTGGATGCTTTTATTCAATGCGCCTCAAAGCACTGTGATTTCAATCAATTCTAGCTCTGTCAGCCCTGCAAGGAAACAAAGCAGAAACGTTAACAGCGTCAACGCGGAGCCTCTGAACTGCACTTAACCTTGCTTCCTGACTATGGTATAGCCAGTACATCCAGCCTTCGTCTATCATTTATCCTTCCATCATTTCATCCATCAATGTACCAGTACATCCCACAACCACCACCCATCATGGAGCCAGACATCTAGTTATGACTTTAAGCGGTGGGCAGCGACACTGGCTCCTGCTGACGTGTTACCAGGCAGCGACGACAGGGTCACCAGGATCACTCAATTAGCAGGGGTGACAAAAGACCCAGCAGGATCCAGCCCAGCATCCCCCAACCCTGACACAACATCAGCCACCACAAGCAGGGGCCCGCCTGCTGCCACCAACCTATGTCTATGTGTTTTTGGGTTATCGTAGATGTAACTAACACCAGTGCTTTTCTATCAAACATTGATGTTTTGTGCCAATATTCAATATGTTTACATTCATACCAAACAATCTAAAGATGTCTCCATCATGAATGGTCACAGCATTTACATCATTATGTCAGGAAAAAGGGTTTAAATCCTGAAAAATGAAATGATCTTAGGTTTAGCAGCTTTTAAAACACCATGACTCAGTCCATTTATTGTATAACACAGAATTTAACAGGAAGTGTATAAATTCACTGAGTGGGACTTTTCCGGAGCTTTCTCCAAATCTCCTGGCTTTCATCATTGGATGAAAGTTTGCTTGGTTGTTATGGAGATGGAATAGTAGGACAACGTGTCTTCTAAAAAAAAATTACATTTATATTTAACTTGTTGTTGTTTTTTTTTGCCAAATTGATTTTGAGGGGAATGTAACTGCTGCCATTATGTTCAGTTGTGGCATTTTTTCCGGTGCTACATTCTTGACACCAGCGGTCGGGGTTCGCATCCTGGGTCCTCCATGTATTTAGGTTTAAGCAACAAAAGCACTTTGGTTAAGGTTAGGGAAAGATTGTAGTTTCAGTTACAATAATGTAAACAACTCCCATCTTGTGCTTCAAGTCACTGTTGACTTTTTCAATATTTAACCAAGGCCGCAAACTTTCTCTAATCTTACACATGTGCTTTGAGAGCCTCAACATAACCATAAAATATATTAATCTGCTTTACATGCCACAAGCTGATATTGTAGGGAAAATAAATTAAAAAGTTGACAGTGAACATGACATTCAGTATGAACATTTTGTGAATTAGCAGACACATTCATTAAAAACGTTTCCTCATTATGTTGATTAAAGAAACTTAATTTGGGCAGCATTATGTTTCTTTCAAAGTGTATTTGCTGTTGCAAAATTAGTATATACATTTCTATGAGACAGGGTTGAGGAGGGAAGTTCTAGATTGAATTTTATCATAAATGAAGAACTAAGGCTGCAGCTAATGATTATTTTCATTGTTGGTTATTCTACCAATTATTGGTTTGATTAATTGATTAATACTTTAGTTTATAAAATGTCAATAAAATGTAACACTCCTATACAAAAAATTCCCAGAGCCCAGGATGACTTTCGAATGTCTTGTTTTGTCCCACTGAGAGTCCAAAACACAAAAATATTCAATTTACAATGAGAGAAAACTGAGAAAAGTAGCAAATACTCACATTTGAGAAGCTGAAAGAAGCAAACGTTTGCGACTGATTGCTGGATAAATGACAAATTAATTCAGAAGCTAATTGAAGAATTCATAGAGAAACGAAAACATATCATTGCAGACTATACAGGGCATCATATCAGAACTGGATGACAGTGACTGGCAAAGATATGATAAAAGGCCAATAGTGGTCCAACATACAGGTCTAATCCTCAAGTGAATGCAGGTGAATGCAAGATCATGTGTGGATTCACTACAACATACAGGTGTGCTCACAGTTTTGTGCAGGTATCTGCATGCATATACATCCTGCACGTACGTGTCTTTGTGTCTGTCTCTTCGTTAGTCTACTTTTTTCTCATCCTCTGTCTGTCAGTCTGTCAGGCCATCTGTGTGTGTTTCCCCTTCGTGGCAACCTGCCTGCCTGCATCTCTCTCCCCCCTTTACTGTCCTATTTGCGGCAAAATGACTCCTGTCTAGATCAGCGTTCAGGATATTCCTCTAAGCAAAGAATACACATAACCCTGAGTGTGTTTCGAGCATTCCCTGTTGAATGGGTTGCTTTTGAGTTGAGGACGCTGGAAGTTGAAGAGATATTGCCAGAGATAGAGATGTCAGCAAGAATGGCAGCATTGTTAATTAGAACATTCCCCTTGATGGGTCTACACCTCAGCTACGATATGTAGGTCAGTAGTAACATAAAATAGACGCCTTTGATTATAGAAGAATACAAACACACACATACGCACACACACATACACACACAAGAGCACCATACTGAAACAGCGATGGAAATAAAAAGATTTAGAGACTTAAAAAAGAAAACAATTCTCTTGAGTCTTTCAAAGGCTTTGTCTGTGAGAGTGTGTGTCTGTGTGTATATGTGTGCGAGGTTTGTGAAATCACGTGTGTGTGTATGGTTCTAGGCAAGTCCTGAAACCAATTGAGGGGTTTTGGGAGGATGATGAGACTCTTTAAGCTTCCAACACCCTTGAAGTTCGTGTATTCAGTGCTTTCCCTCAGTGATCACTGGATCCCACTGTCACTTACTTCCATCCATTCATGGCAAAATTGATATTTTTCCTTGAACATTCAAACCAGTAATAACACCACCACCAACAACAGCAATGCTATCACACAGGAGGGCAAAGATTAAGGGGTGACAGCTGCCTGTTGCTAGGGAAAGCAGATTGTTGAAGTCCATCATTTCACCTCTTTCCTGACGTTTTATTTTCTCCTTTTCCAAGATGGAAGAAGTAGTAGTTGAAACAGTGAACACAACACGAGTTAGCTGACTGATGGACTGACTGAATAATGAGACTGGAAAGAAAAAGAGAGCAAGTGAGCTGCAGGGAAGCTGGTAGAAGAGGAGAGAAGAGGCTTCCACACTATATGTAAGTAGAAATTGCATTTCATAGTGGCAATAAACTTTCATCCTTAAGTATAATACATTTGACCTTGCAAATTTTGAAGACCTAAATGTAAGGCAAATAGCAGGTCAAAGCGGTGCAACAGCTGGCACCGCAGTTTACGCAGACTTCTACAGCTGCTCTCATTCAGCAGATAAATACGCTCATCAGCCATACAGTCAAATAAACACGCCTCAGAGAGCAATGAACTTTATGTCTCAATTCATTGCATTTGCATGGTGCAATTTAAATTCCAAGTTTGTTTTTCTTCCAAGTCCTCCTCCTCCAAGCTCTCATCATACACCCAAGCAGGTATCGCAACCTCACACTTCACTAATGGCTCCCTTTTGGTGCCCATTAATTGCCCAATGATTATCTTTACACTCTGCAAACAGTCACACGTCACCTTGTGTCACCACAGAGCCGACAAACTGGCCAATGAAGGGCTGGTTTGGAGGGTAGGGACTGGGAAGAGCGGGGGCAGGTTGATAAAGAAAATACCCGGATTCAGTTGGTCACTGAAATAACTTGATAAGCCTGAGGACTGAAAGCAGATTAAAGGTATAGCTCAACATTTTTGGACAGACGGTTATTCATTTTATTGCCTAGAGTTAGAAGATCAATATGACTCACATGTCTGTGCTTTAACTACGGACCTAAACTGGGACCAATAAGCTAATCTCAGCATGAGAACTGGAAGCAGAAGGAAACAACTAGGCTAACTTATTCCTAAATTTAAAATATGCAGCACCTTTAAAGCTCACTAATTAGCACATTGTTAAATTTGTTTTTTCAATCAGTACACAAACAGAAATATAAAAACAACCACTTGTGGTTTTATAATAACTATTTCTTGGCAGCCAATGACCGGGTGGAGTGACTCCCTGGCTTGTCATGGCAAGGTCACCAGGATCTTCTCACCTAACACTCAGCAAGAAAGGAAATAAGCACATTTCCCAAAATGTTGAACTACTCCTTTAACATAATTTCATTACCCTGCTACATGGTGAGAAATGAAAACAATTTGTCTCAGTTAATTTCTGAATGGCAAAAAAAACCACCACCAATATTTTATATTTTGTTCCTTAAGTAGACCGTAACCAAACTCTTCACAGAAATCTGTTCATAAAACAGAGAAAAATAAAAAATGAATGAATATAGATGAAGATGTAACCCCCTAAGCGGAGAGATTTCAAGTAAAAGTGGGGTAAATGTTAAAAATTCATAATAGTTGAGCAGAATGTTTAAGTTAAAAGAACAACTCAAAGTAGAGCTGTAACTTTGCTCCTGTGGAGGAGTGCTATGACAAAGGCGGGGGATGGGGGTGTATGACACCTCTGTCTGTTGACTCTACACGTGTGTATTATTTAATTAGCCGTAATCCAATTGAGGGATACAGCTTCCTGTTAAGAGAGGTGCAAAGGGTCGAAATAAACAGCTTACAAGACTGTTAAACACTAAAGATGCAGCCTACAGCCTATAGGAGGACAAACCCCTGACCTTACTGACACACTAAGCGTCAGTCCACTCCTCAGGTGTGACCTGACCTCCGGGAGCTGCTTCATGTTTGTGCTGCTTTAGCCTGGTCAGAGCTATGAAAGAGTTTTTCCTCGTTGTTAAAGCAGAGAAAACAGGAAGACAGACAGAGACACAGGGGGGGAAATTGAAAGGATGAAAGAATGAAAGAGAAAGGACATGCAGGGATCAGAGTAAAGACAAGTTGTATCTAACTTTTATTGTATCTTAACCAGGTTTTTTGGAAAATGTTGTTTTCAAGGAAGATCAAAAAGTGTGGCTAGCATGTGTTTCTAAGACGAACCCCAGCACACACACAGAACATGGTGTTATTAGGTTATTATGATAGTGTTCTCTTTCTCTCATCAAAGCCTCTGTTTCAAAACCACCCACGAGCCAAAGGTGTCAGCTTGTAAAGACTGTCTCTCCAAAGCTCATCCAATCAGGCTCAAATCACCATCCAAGCCTCCTAT
Organism: Oplegnathus fasciatus; assembly: GCA_003416845.1. Taxonomy (NCBI): domain Eukaryota; kingdom Metazoa; phylum Chordata; class Actinopteri; order Centrarchiformes; family Oplegnathidae; genus Oplegnathus; species Oplegnathus fasciatus. Next base: position 574,633 of record NTHP01000187.1, read on the forward strand.
CCTGCAGATAAATGAAATTCAGTATATACATGATTTAGAACAATTGGTCCGAGGGGAACAACAGTTGGTTGATGCAGAAGGCATGGGCTTTTTTGAGGAATAAATAAAGCTGAGTGGTCAAAAAAAAAAGACTGATTGGAACATGGCTGAAAACCATGGCAACAGACTCCTTAGTAAACAGTTTATGGAAGCCCAGTAGGAAACCCGGCGGTTGGGTAAAGACAGCCTTGCGCTAATCAGTGCATACCAACACCTCCAGTGCCCAAACACCATGAATTTCTCAGGAACAGATGTGTCAACTGTGCCGGCCCCTATGCTGTGCCGCTGCAGTGTCTAAGCCAATCATAACTGTGTTATTCAAAGAGAAAGGTTGCATAAATTATTGTGCGTGTGGATGCATGTGTGCAGTATGTTTTAATCTATTCAGAATCAAGTTACTCTCTGTCAGTTGAAACAAGGACGACTCCTGTTTTTTTTTTAGTCAGTGAAGCAGCTAAACCCTGCAACCCTTCAAGACAAGTCCTTTCTTGTCTTTGTGCAAGTGCCACCTGGAGACAAAGAGGTCAAACTTGCGGAAAATTTCAAAGAACTGTACAGTGTGCTCTGGCATAACTGTTGAATTCAAACTACAAAAAACCCCCACTAAATATTACATTAGATTCCTGTAGAAAACTCCACATCAAGCAGCTTCTTTTGTGTCTGACAAATCAGAAGAAGAGCAAATGGATAGGAAAATGTGAGAGACACTTAAGACTAGGAGTTCAAAGAAAAATGTAAGCAGAAAAAAAAAGTATCTTGACCTATCTGCCTATGGCGAGGAGCCATGTCGTTAAATATAATGTTGCGACTCGCTGCGCTGTGATCAATAAGCCAGCAGCAGAAAGACCGAAGCAATCTTGCAGGGTGCACTACAAACACAACTCATCTAATCATCTTCAAAGTTTCGCGGTCCAATACAAACCATGAGACCAGCTCGGAATCAAAGACTATCGCTCTCCAACAACCAGGCAGACACACAACACAGCACATGTGCGTCCACACGTATGCAGATGTGCACACGGACATGCACTCACACGCACAGGCACTCCTCTCCGAGCAACTTTTAGCCTCAGTCACAGCCTGTTCTTCTCCCAACGTAACCATAATGTATAATTCACCCCTATCATTTATCAAAACAATCATCCGCCGGGGCAAACGAGGAAGCTTGGCGGTAAAGTGACACATCTGAGGTCAAGGGGAATCATCTTTCAAGCACTGCTCTGCACCGTGGGTGGTTGCCAGGCCGCGGCGCTGGATGGTGAGGTGGCCGTGGCGACGGTGGACGGGGAAAAGGAGGGAGGCGTGGAGGGGGTGCCAGTGCAGATGCCCGCAGACAGACCGCCTTGCCTGAGAGACACGAGAGCTGCCGGAGCCTCAGACAGCTCTCTCCATCACCCCCTCCAACTCCCCCTCCCCTCCCGTTGCCATCTGTGAAGCACACACACACGCACGCACACATACACACACATATAAAGAAAGACGGCACCCACTAACTAAGAGGCCCAGGGACACTTAGCCACGTTAGCAGCCTTACTAAGACCGCTGTGCAGGGTAACTGCTGACATGCTTTAAAAAGACTAAGAGAGAGTGAGAGTTGGTGAAGAGGGAGGGAGGGAAGCAGAGCTGCTGAGCCAGATGGTTGGTCTAAGCTAAGCTAAGCGCCGAAGAAGATTGAGATACCAGCCAGGTGAATTTTCCTCTTGATTTTTTTTTTTGACAGGTGGGCAGAGAAGAGCCGTCTGGGGTTGACAGCGCTGCCATGTTTTCAATAAGCAGTGCTGTGTATGTGTGTGCGTGTGTCTTACCGCGTGGCATGTGCAGCCGTGCTGATGGTTTGTGTGTGAATATGTATGTGTGTCTGTTTTTCCGTCCATATGGGCAGTATGTGTGCGTGCATGGTCACATGTTGTTTATTTTTTTATGCATGTGTGTGTCTCATGTATGCATGTAAGCCTTGGTGGTTAAGCCCTGCACTTGCATCAATTACAGTGGATGGTGTTGACAAGTGTAATGACAGAGTCAGGGCCTCTAATAGGCCAGATCCTGCCACGGAGAGGAGTATAAGCTACTGTTTTCAGCACTTTCAGGTCTCCTCTCTCCTTTCCTCTCTGGGAGCTATTCTTACTTTTCCCTCTCGCCTTTACCACTCTGGGCCTCTATTTATACTTTCTCTCCTTCCATGTCCTCTGTTGTCAGGTTAAAAAGGTCATGGATGGTGAGAACAGAAGAGAAGAAGTTGGACTAAACTCCTGATTGGACTAAACTGGACACCTCGATTCTGATGGCGCTATTGATTTAAGTTAACTAACTACATATTCAAAACTAGTACAGTGAGGTTTGGTCATGTCGCTTGAGTGTCCATCTGTTTTGTCTCTGTAAAAAACAATTCCAAATGTTGTTGAGGAAAATCAGGATTCAATTTGAGGCTTGATGAGCTTGCTCAATGCCACTTTTTTTTGTACCCATAGAGTTTTTGTCCCATCATCATGGATGAATCCAAACTTTTTTCTTTTAAAGTCCAGATCTGGAGTCAACCACGTAGACTCATCCCCACTGTGGCTGGAGAGGCATCGTGTATACAGATTGTGGATTGGGGTTTTAATAATTTCACTTTATGTTTCATATTGATGTTGAGTCTCTTTGATGGTGGTGGAGGTAAAATGGAATTTCAGCTGGTAAAAGTATGAAATATTCCAACACTATGATATATAATTCAATCAAAGGACAAAGTGGCAGATACAAACAACAACAACACATAGACACCAGTAAATATGGGTTAGCTTTTGTCACAATTTTCTAAGTTTGGGACATCCAAGCTGAAGGTACTGTGACTCTTGACCAGATTAAATTCCTGCACAGATTTCAAGCGGGCTAAAAATCCTGCATCAGTTTCTCATCTGATTGTACCATGACGTTGAAAATTGGTGTTTGATGGCTCACTACATGAGCTCACAAACTATAAATTACATGTAGTAATTGCCTGCCGTTATCATGAGGAATTTTCAATAAGTTCTCACATTTTGATCGTTTGAGAACGTATCCAAGAGCGGTCTTAATCATCTAACGATGGGTAGCCACTGCATCGATCCGGGATGCCAAGTCAAATCTGCCGTTAATAATTAATGATTAGTCTGGGAGAGGCAAATGCATTTCGTGATCACTTCGGTGAACAGAGACAGTACAGATTTGTTCATAGGGGATAAAGTGCTCTTGCACAGATGAGCTGTGTGGACACACAAACTCGCACACAGACACACACACTTATGTGTACACAGTTGCATTGGCTCTAATCTGTAATGCATCCAATATGTGGAGCTATTGGCCAGCGCTCTGGGAGGCAAAGCAACATGGCACACAGAAAAAACCTGCAAGCTTGTCTCCATACATGTATCCAATCAGCATCTTGCCCAGCTCCTGTGCCAGTGGGCCAATCAGATGCCCCAGATGCAGCCTCCCCAGCCCCCCACAGAAACACACAAATATCCACAGTATACACACACGCACACACACACATTAATCCAGCTGTGATTCTTGGACATAATCCAAGTTGCCTGTCTGGTGTGTAGTGCAAGGTGGCATCTGCATGTGTGTGTGTGAGAGAGATGATCTTCTATCATAAAAAGAGAGCAGCAACATATCAGTGATCATTGTTGCCCACACACAAAACAGAGAAACAGTGAAGGAGCGTAGGTCACTCTGCAAGACCACAGAACAATAGACATATGAGTGAGAATTAGAGAACAAGAGAGAGACAGTAAGTAAGGGAGAAAAAACGTGACAGAGAGCTACAGAAAAGCAGGCAGTCATTGACTCATTCTCACACACAGTGCTTTGGCCCAGATCAGCCAGAGAGATAAAGGAAGAGGATTACACTCTGGCTGAAAGACTTGGAAGTATCCTAAGTCTCCTCTGACTCTCTGCCACTTCTACAAAGTCACCTCTGACAATAGAACTGTCTGTTAGCAGAGTGATAGATCAAAAGCACACAAGTATGTTTGGGAAGTACACTGTAGTGATGTGGAGGTCATTCAAACGTCCCACATCAAAGATAAAGAGATGTATGTTACCGAATCGGTAGATGAGCAGAGCCTGTGGGGTTGACTAAGCATGTCCATGGGAAAAATGGGGAAAACTGTAATCATTTGCCAATGATGTGGTCTGTTTACAGTGTGGACAGGACTCACCAGTGGTATAGAGGGCCCGGTCGATGCTATCCAGAACTGTACAGGGAGGCCACAGGAAGACAATCAGTGCCTGTTAGGATTAAGAACAAAATACAATTACAGATAGTTTCACCCTAAAGGTTTTTTGTAACTTAGGTCTTATTTGCATGGCTTTGGTCAGCTTTTCTATTAGTTAGGATAACACTGTATTTACCAAAGAAATTGCTGAGATTTGGAAATACAGGGCAAGAGTGATCAGACTGGTCAGATGATCAGACAGGTTGTAAACAAGGCAACAGTTTAGCAAGCCTATCTTAAACTTTATTTTGAGGACAGTCTGAAAGTGAGCACACACAAAATGTTGCTAACTATCCATTATCACGGGAAAACTGTGTGCCAGTACAGTGGGTCAAAGTTTAACTGGGAAGTCTGTCTGTAAGCTGTGGTGGACATTTACAGTAGACATTGTGGACAGTTTCACCTTCGTTCTGTCTTCCAAATAAGTTTGGCTAATCTGGTTTACTTGTTTAAAACATGTATGAGGGGCAGCTTGTGTGTCTTGTAGTTATTACCAATAGGAATGGTGGCCACAACTACAAAAAAGTAGTTTCACCCCCTGAGGTCTAATCTGAGTAAGACACACACAGCCATTTTTCAGGTGTGTGTTCTGACAGTGATAATGTATTTTGAGAAAATACAAATTTTTGAGTAGTTTTTGGTCTGATTACCCTCCTTTAACATGTTTAGTGTGGTTTGGTGACTATTAATCATATTAATAATATTAATAATATTAATCATCATCATCATATTTATCTATTACGATAAATTAATAGATAAATCACTGTTATTTGTTAATGGTATTTTCTGAAATAGGAGGAGGGTCATAACTTAAAGAGCTTTTTCTTAAAAATATTCAGTTCCTTCTGTTGTTCTGTTGTTCTGTCACTCAAAATAGATTGGAAATATTGAAATGGGAATGGCATGCACCTTTTCAGCTTTGGCTCTTGACATGTCAGCATGCACACAATGACAATGTTAACATGTTCATGTTTACAATATGGTCACAATCTTAGTTTAGCATTTTAGCATGTTGCTTATTAGCACTAAACAATGAAGCACAGCTAAGGCTGATGGGAATGACAGTTTTGCAGGTACTTGGTTATAAACTCTGGATAAAAAGTCAGGGGATCGCTAAAGTTACTCCTATTCATTCCCTTTATCCTGTGCTGAACATAAACGTCTGCACTATACATTTCATGGCAATCTTTACAATATTTGTCAAGATATTTCAGTCTGGACCAAAATGGTGGGCTCATCAGTTCCAACCCATGGTTCCCATTGCTAGTGTGGCTAAAAGTTCTTCCCTAAAATGTGAATTTGTGAGAAAATGTGTTGGCTGTATGTACCATTCTGCAAAGCAATCCCAATTTCACAGTACTTAGTACTTAGAGGAACCTGTTCAGTGTGTTTTGCTTAATATCCTGAATAAATAAGCAGTGAGTAAAGGTTTGCATCTTTTCCAAGTCACTTCTGGAGGTGGCAGTGACAGTTAGTATGCTTTCACTTCCCGTACAGTAGCAGCTGGATAACAGTGATGCTGCTTTCTGATGACCTTAAATAGCTTATTGATTTCTGTAAAAGCAGGAATGGACAGACTGCAGGTTTTTTTTCCCCCTGCCCACTTCCTTTTGTGTTTTTCTTCTTCCAAGCCTTTGGAATTATCAGGGTCAGGTTTGTTGTGGTATAAAAAATAGTTGTTTACTCACTCTGCCTTCTGCTGAAAATAAAAACAAGAACATACACAAACACATAAACAAGCCCTGCTATGGTGTGTGTCTGTTGTGTGGTAGTGTTTAAGGGCAGCTGTGGGGTTACTTATCCAAAAGGGTCAAAGGCATAATGGATTATAATCTCCTTGTGGACAACCTTCTCACCCAACAATACTGCTACTTCTAACAAAGACCTTGGCCTCGGCCCTCAGCTGTCGCTTCCCCTCCTTGGCTTCCACCAGCAGACCTTAAACTGGTCCATTGTCATACTGCCTATCGACTTGTTAGATGAATTCAAATTTCACATGTCAATTAAATGAGTGTTGCCCTGGTGATTAGCAGATCCCACTAATTGTCGCTCCCTCCTCCTCTTTCCTCCACTTTTTTTTGCCTCCTTCCCCTCCTCATCTTGCTCTCCTGCCATTTTCCACATGGAGGAGCAGGGAATGGGGCTTTGTGCCGTCGGGCCCCATGCCCCATGTCAAAGATGGCTCCTCAGCCTCTTCCCCCAGCCACGCTCCTCCTCTGAGACTTCCAGATCCCCTTTCTCAAATCTGGGGTGTACGGAAAAGATGGACATAGAGGGTGTGTGTGTGTGTGTGTCTATGTCTGTGTGTGTTTGGGAGGCACATATAGATCACACAAGCGTGAAGAAGTATATAGGGTTGAGTGGATATGCATTTCATATGGTTTGGGTCCACGGCATCAGGACGCAGGACAGGATGCTTGGAAATATCCAGCGCTACAATCCCATGTACGCGTCACAGACATGAGCACAGAAACACACTTGTTCTGACACACACTCCCACGCGTGCACCCTGGCAGATAATTACCCCAACAGCCTCTGGAGAGCAGAACGCCCATGTGGGCCCCATAACCGCTTTAGACAAGGGCCATGGCACACCCAAGACCCTCCTTCTTTGTCTATCTCCCAAGCCATGTGTTTGTTTTGCTTGACTCAATGAACTTGATCTGTGGATCTTCCCAGCATTTTGTTCCCTGTGCATCCCAGTGATGTTGAAAAATGTTAAATCAAGCCACGGAACAACTCGAAAAATGCAATATGCAAAAGCTGCCTCCCTTAAATGTACCGGGATTTTCTATATTTTCAATTTAGCCTTTTTTTCTCCTCTTGTGTTTTTAAGCTCCAAGAAAATGATAATCCTTGGCTTTTATTTATTGTAAAAGAACTCAAATTTACACTTAACCAAACTAGGAGTAAAAAATATCATAATAGAATAAGTTAAGAAGTTATGCATTAATGTATAATCCAATGTACAACATTTTTCTTAAAAAGTACGAAGTATTTAATAATATTTCCATACTTCACTGCTTGGGAATGTTTCAATCCTTGATCCAATAAACTCTTAAGATCGTGTTCAAGTAGTTGTTTGCTTCCAGCTTGGCTTGCTCAAACTCTACAAGTACAAAATCTTCATGAAATTATTGCATATCAAGTGAGTCACCCCTTTCATTTCCAATGTAAGTAGTTACTGCAGGTGTTGGATGAATGCATTGAAGTAAAAACTGGGCTATTTCCCGCATGCACATCAATACACCCACACACATATGCCCTGCTCTGATCACTTTGACAAGTGTGTCATGTTGGCGCTATCTGAGAACTCTACAATATTGGGATTTTGAAACCCCTTGAAAGCAAGAAAGACAGACAACTCTCCTCCAGTCTTAAGTAGAGCTCTAATCATCCCTCATCACAATTAAACACAGCGGACAGCAGCTCCAAACACTGGGTGACATCTTAAAACTGTGTGAATGGCCCCTACCC
>NTHP01000187.1:582402-632180 GCA_003416845.1 Oplegnathus fasciatus
CCCCCACCACCCATCACCTAATGTTCAACACTAACCAAGCATCACACAGACCTACATTCACAGCTACAATGGAAAACACTGCAGCAGGCCAGTGCAGCCCAGACGGTTTCGTTTGCACTTTATCAGACCATACAAAACAGCAACGCCTCATTGAGCCACAATTTGCTGCTAGTTTCCTACAAGAAGCAAAACAAAGAATGGGGCGGCCTGGTCTTCCTTTTTGTGCCAAAGCAGCGGACCAGAGAGAACACACATACACACACACACACACAGCCATAGAGGAAGTACAGACAGAGAGAGAAAAAAGTGAGAGCAGTAGAACAACACACTCCAGAACACGTCTGTCACATCCTTCTAAGCACAACATGAGTAAGCTGCTGAGCTGTGCAGCCTATAAACATCCACTAAACAGTGACACTGCACACCTGCGACACAAACCTCTAATTTTATTCTTATTAGCGCAAAAAGTATAAAAGTAGAATAGACTTGACTTTGCATATAAAAATGTAAGTTTTCACTTAAAATAAGTAACCACTGCAACTTTAATTTCTTACACCGGCCTTGCTACAGCAGCTACAGGAGAGAACAATGGCTTGTCCTCATGACTGGGTCACGGACAAGGCAGCATTTAAAAAACCGCTTGGGGATAAAATACTTCTGCTGTGGCAATCGCTCTCCTTTCCCCTCCCTCTGCCTCCACCGTCTAAGTCCCTCTTCCTCTCCCGTTGTCTCTCTCACTCTTCCTCTCTAGTTTTACTACCACAATAATTCGTGAGTGAGTAAGCGAGTGTGTTTTGTGTGCGTGAGCCAGTCAAGGCTGAAGTCCTGTTTGTGCATTTGTGTAGTCATGCGAAAGCGCGTGTGAATGAGTGTGTTGCCCGTGGATGAGTGCTGCGGCAGCGAGTGTGCTGAGGGAGACAGAAGTCTGCAAAGCGAGAGGGCCTTACTTACAGTCAGGCTATCAAACATACAAAAACCCACAGTTAGGAGTTCGGCTGCGCCTGCCCCTGCACACACAACACAAGCAAATTAAAAGAAACCCTGCAACCGCTGCAATTATCTGTGGAATGAGGGTAATGCAAATGACACAATAATGACTGAAGGATGAAGGCTCCACATAAAACCATCTAAATAAATAAAGGCAAAGAGTTACTTTACAATGCATACACAAGACCAGATTCATTAGCATACAAACTGAGATCAAAAGGCTTTCTCAAGTTCAGTACATCATAGCATTCTCCTCAAAGAATTCCTTATCAGAGCACAGTCAAGTGCACCCTGGCCCCCCCTCTCTGTCTTTACTTCCAGCCACCACCAACATTACATTGCAATTTGAAAAAGAGAAGAACAGCCCCTCTGGAGGAGAAAATTACGTCGCCATGACAACGCTGAAGAAGTTCAACTACTGACAAGAAGGTGCAGATGATGTGCTGATTGTGCCTTGTGTGTGAGAGTGAGTGTTGGCTGAGATGGTACCTCCCTCTTCCACCTTACCCCACCCCAGCTCTGCTACACCCTCTTCTAGCTGGCAGCTGTTGGTCCTGGTAAAGGATGGGTGTGTGTTGTTTTGTCTGCCTGTGTGTGGATAAATAAATGATGAAAGCATTGGGTCTTTGGGACAGGGCTAGGCTGCTGGTCTAGGCTGCTGCAGCTTCTCTGTCCTGTCAACAAGGCGAAAAAGGGTCCGAGATGACCCCTAATTGGAAGTGGCGAGGTGATCTGATGACACTGCAGGGATACTTTGGTTTGTCACAACGTGTAAAGGCCCTCACATTTCAAGGGTGGCTGCCCTCAAGGAGTTAATCAATGCACAACTTAACGCAGACTACACAGGACAGAGCACAGTTGCTGGTCCCGGGGTAGGTTAAAATCAGCGAGACAATTCAGGAAGACACTTACTTCCCCCCGCTGACTTTGAAGCTATTACAACACAGAAACTGTACCTTCAGCAATACATCACACAAGAAACTGTACCAATATATTATGTCAACACTGTCATCTAAAGCAGACAGTTTCGCAGACAAGCTCATGATTTTTGTATCTTACCTCAGCCATAACTGGATAGCAGACAGCACCACATTCTGCAGACAGCCATGATAGAGAGCCTGTAAAAGAGAAGATAAAAATGCATAAGCTCGGAGCATCAATCATGGTCAGAAAATAGTGATTCCATACGCAATCGATTTCCATGGTATCTTCACTCCCTACAGCACATATGATACTATTTCCCAACGACTTTCTTCACACTCAGGAAGACATTTGATATGGGGCACAGGAAGGTGGAGGAGGAAAAAAAGATGTGTGTGTCTGGGTACATGCCTGTGCCCAAATATGACATATATGTTCACAATAATTCCCTTTTAAAGTGAAGAGCATCAGACATAATACACCTCTCATGTCTAAACTTCTCTCTCTCTCTCTTTCTTTTTCACTTAATCTCTCTCTCACTCACACACATGCCGCCACCCGTTACGGTGCGCTACACTCACTTGTAAAGTTGGGATTTACACTTGTGTACTAAAAACAGCTTGAGACAAACAAACACATTAAAATCACAAATGCTGAGGTCTTCAAAGTGTGCCAGCAGTTGGGCTTATTTATTGAGGCATCCTAAATGTAATGGCGACGCAAAAACTACTTGTTAAAAGCTAAACAACAGTTTCTTTTTCACATACAAGGAGAAATCTGAGAGTTAACTACAAGTTGTTATGCAACTTTTTCTGGAACCTGCTATCATAATCTGGGTCTCATGTATGCTCCCAGACCACCTTTGGTGCTTCCCTGGGTGAAATAAAGACCTTTAAAAACCAATTTACATTGTAAACACACCATGCAAATCTTGTTTACTGTGTTGGGGGTCTGCAGGCACAGTGGTTGGTTGCAGGACTGAGGATGGAGATCTAGGGAATCTCCCTGGACCACCACACACACATAAAAACACACAGTACTCACCCTGCACCCACTGACTGCATGTGCCCCCTGGGGAGAGCGCCCACATCCTGACCTCCTCCAACAGGGGGGTCAAAGGGAATTTAACACAAGGGTCCCACATTCTTCCAAGGTGATAATTGATGTAGCTGCTGGCAGGGGGTCACCAGTCGCAGGGTAAACAAGCAATGACTCTCTATGCACCCCCCATTCCCACCCCGCTAAACAGTATGCATGGCTGTGACCTGGGTAAATTATGCCATCAAGGCTGGTGTGACAGCGTGTCACCCATCACAGTGAACTGGGTCTGTTTGGTGTCTGAGTACCCAGGTGTTTCAGTTAACTGTAACTAGACCATCAGCCAGACAAGCCACTTCACACATACTGTCAACAAAAGACTAGAGGCTAGCTCCATTAAATAGACTGTTAGCTAAGCGGAAGATCCACTCAGAACAACAGCTTGGTAATGAACGAAATCTGTGCAGCCCAATCACACCTCTCCATCTTCTCTGTAGCTCTACAAACCTGGGAGCAGGTAAGGAGAAAGTGACGGGTGGAAGTAGGGAAACGGTGAAGTCTATTTTGCTCCATCTTCCACTCTGGGTTTGTTTCCCTCTCCCGCTCTCTGTTGCATGGAGCTTTGCCTTCATGACAATATTCTTAGACCAATATGTGACTGTCTTATCAGGAGAGGCTGACCTTTTTATTTGTAGCAGCTACCCAGAAAAACAGATGCCTGCTGCCACAAATTCAACAGTTCAATTCAAACTAAAATCACACTGCTTTGCCACAAAAATCACAAAAACCTTATAATGCTGGTGATATTCTATGTTTTTCTTATTGTCAACAAATCTCATAAAAAGACCAAAACCAACAATGAATTGATCCTACAAACAAGTATTGAATGTGTAGCCAAATCCTCATGTATCTTATTCCTCTGTGCCTTGGACCTCCATTGTTGCCCCAAAAACTATTAAACCCATCAGTGAGCCACACTGTTGCACTGGGTAACATGATTTCCCTGATTACGCTGAACATTGGCACTGTAGTTTATTTTGAGTCCCACATACACCATCCTGCTGCTGTAAATACAAGTGCACCAAATGTATATTAATCCGAGGCTGAAAATAGTTCCCAACAAATGCACAACTTCCTCCTGTTGAGCAACATTTGCTGAAAACTACAGTGCCCAACTGTTTTAGGACATTTCTTTGCCTATTGTTAAAAGTGAAACTATATATTTGTGATTTGCATTTAAAGATTTACGCCATCAGTAGGAAGGCTGAGGCTGAGACCCAGAGACATACTAACACATTGTTGCAGGTTTTGGTCTTTTCATGGTATTTGTTGACAATATCAAAAATATCCCTTAAAATCATGATTAATATGACAAACATGTGAAACTCCATGTGAAGGAAGAAGCTAGGTTTAATAAAAACATACATTTCCACGAACACTTAATACAACATCATATGAACAACATCCATGAAAATTGGTACTCAACATGAAAGAAAAATATTAATTTGAAATACTTAAAAAGAGATGATATATGCGCTGGTGTCCTGTGCGTTGTTAGTGGTGGTTAGTTTAGATAAGGGGAGGGCCTGGCAGTGCCGTTATTTCCTGGTCTCTGCCCACATGTGGTTCCCCCCCAGCCACACACTAAGGCTTGGGGAGGTTATAAAAGCCGAGGGGGTGATTAAGAAGCAGGAATAATGGCCTCCACAAAACTAGGAATGTGTTTAACTGCCACAACGGCTCCGGAATCATTCTAAAACGGACTGCCGCCGTTAATATCAGGAATGATTTTTCTGCTCTTGAACAGGGAATGTTACAGGGGTTTCAACATGGTTTTCAAAGGAGCTGGTTCTGGGAAAACATGAGAAGCATAGGCAGGATGTACTGTTGGTTTATGATTTATGTCTGAGGGTGACCCGGGAGGATTTAGGTTGGGTGTATCTAGAGCTGTGCCGACCTACCCACCGGTTCTGCATTGTTGGAGTTTGGTGGATCCTTCTAAATCCAGGATTAGAAAAGTCAAATATACAAACACCTTCACCTCTCCTCTCTTTCTCACATACAGTCACACCGAGGAGAGGGAGAGGTAGAAATAGTTACCGTTGGCTGCTGCCTGCCTGCTAAGCATGCCCAAACCCCAAACCCCATCACTTTCCTCATTACTGGAGCTTCATGGCTTTTTAGGGCTCTGTGCTTTATCTGGGATTTCACATTTCCCAGCCTGCCACTTGACATGGCTCACCCAGCTGCCAGCAATCAAGTAGCAGAGGGCAGCAGTGGGGCCGGCTGAGTCTTCAGGCTGCACCTTGATTTGAGAATTGCACATCACAGCCACTGGCCCCGCTAAGCTTCGGTAATTACAGGCCACACATCCCATCGTGCCTCCAACCCTATTTCTACCCCACATCATACACTGACCTGGCATAATGGGTAGAGGGGAAGGGGGGGTGCATACAGAGAGATAGAGATGGTCACGGATCAGGGGTGGATTCTAAGGATGTGGATCTTTGCCTCAAAAGGCATAAAGTGTGTGACAGTGTTGGAAAAAGAAGGGAGAATATGCTCCATTAAGTGCCTATACTGTCAATCTTCGTTTGCTGCATGTATGGTACATCCTTGTATGTGTTTTTATGCGTGTCTGTGTGCATGTACGTGTGCGCTTGCATCTACAGTACACACATTGTATGTGTGTGTGCCTAATTGAGAGGTAAGCAAAAAAGTTGCCTTTAAAGTTGCCAATAAATATCCTGCCAGTAATGTTAAACACCTGCCCGTAAAGCCCAGAGGAATGCTAAATGAAACCAAGTTGCAGAGCCTGTCTCCTGTCTGGGGTCTCAAGTCAAGACAGCAGGATTTGTAATGGCTGTATCCAGGATTATTGAGTTCAAGCAGAACAGCCAGGAAGCAAGAAAAAAAACACATGACATGGTCGGCAGTATTTTCCTCCCTCTAACGGCCAGTGCAACGAATCATGTGTGTCCCCTTTACAGTACAGAATAGTCCAGATTATTCCTCAATGTAATTGCACAGCAGAATCAATGCTACAACTTTTGGCATCAAAAACATGTCAAAACACATCATGGCAGGATTTGTTTTACAGCTGAGTGATCAAAGCTCCTCATGGAGTGTTGTATAATACTAGTGGACACATGGATGTTTATACAAAAAGTGTTGCCAATGTTCTCTGTGCAAGTGTGAGCTAGATAAAGTAAGACAGATGAATACCACAACTCAAAACATGCCCCCCTGATCTTCTCGCCCCAGTGTCACATACCCCCAAAACACCCCATACGGTCACATTAAAGCACACATGCCTGTACACGCACAAAGATAACCGTGCACACATGCGCTAATGCACATACATTCACACAGATACTGTGTCAGGGCAGGAAGAGGCACTCGCTGTGCTTTGGAGCCTCCAGGGGTGAAAGAGAGCATCTGACCCCAGAAGTCAGAGGCGCTGTCGTTTGGCCTCATCTCTGGTTTCGATTCCCTAAACTCCTGACGCCTTCCTCCCACTGCACCTGTCGAGCGCCAATAGACCCCCTGCCCAGACCCTTTCACCACAGAGAATATATGGCCCTGCTCCCTGGTCCAGTCTGGCTAATTGCTACTGGCCTCAAACTGGCCCACAACACCACGACGGGGACGGGGCGTTTAGCTGCTGTTGCCACCCTGAGGCCCAGCTCAGCAGTCCTCTCTCTCTCTGGTGCCCCTCCATTCCTCAACGAGGACCAGATAAGGCTGACCGAGCATGAGCATTTACTCCCAGAGTCACAGGCTGCCCCATTCAACCCAGAGATTAAGCACTGCTGTCTACACGCAACCATGAATAATGAAGCTATCACTCCAGACAGGCAGGCAACAGCATTGTGAGTTACATACACCAGTAATCCCATAGGCTGCTGCACACACGTGCCAAACGTATACAGTGGCAGCACCACTGTATAGCTCATGCATCATTTCACATTGTAGAAGACTCACTTAGAGCCAATTAAAGATCTACAATGGCCTCGAGTTTTAGTATAAGATCTTCAACTTAGCTTTACTATTATCTTACAATAGGACAATTCATTGATGTGAAAAGCCGAGGGGCCCAGGTGCAAAGACGTGGCCCCACTACATACTAATTTTGCACAAGTGCCAAACTACTTCAAGTAACAGTGTGCTGTACACTCCCACCCTTCAGTCAGGAGTCAGCACTGATGTGCAGTCAATGAAATGTAGCGTGGTTGTATTGTAAGACATCGACACAATATGCCTGTGAATATACCTCTGAATGAGTTAACTTTTCAGTTCAACTGTTCAATTTAAGCTGGTTATTTGGGAATGTGAACTATAAGAAGAAAGGTAACACCTGCCGTTTTGATAGCTATTAGTGGGCAGTAGCAGTGAAATTAATTTGACAGGATTGATTGCTAGGTATAGCTGAAGATGTTTCTGAATAATATCATAAATAATTATTACCCGTGAGGCAAACTGTGACCTGTGCACCTCATGTCAGACTAAGTGCTGGCAGTCAGGACAGCAGGTGGTGAGGTGAGGCAAGCAGCCTGTTCATCATCTTCAAAAATAATGTCCATCTGTCTGTCTTTCTTTGACAGGCAGCTTGTGATGAGACGCCTAAGCTGGATTTATTTAATTGAGACTTTAAAGGTAGTGTAACACACTTTGGGTTGTACAGTGAGGTGTAGTGTAAGTTTAGTGTTAAAATCATTTATTTTTTGCAGTGCAGTTGAATCATTATTCTCTCATCATTCTATCTCTTTTTTATATTATTATATTATTCATATATATCTTTTTTTTTTAACTCTAGACTGAAATGAATACAAATGGATCAATATTATCATGGCATAATATTACACTTAAGTTACATGCACTTTTCTAAACATCTTTCTAATCTTTAATTGTGGAACAAAACCCTCCCTCACGCTGCCTCCACACAGCAGTAGGCTGTACCTGACGTGAGGGTGGATAATAGCAGACACCACGTGACTGCAGCACTTTCCGTCTGGGCGCACGGCAGGGTCTGTCAGAGCCTCCCTGGTGAGGACGACACACACACGCACTGGACGGATAAAAATAGACGCCATTCATGTGCTGAGAGGACGCTTCCAGAGCTACATAATACACATCCAACTTGGTAAACTTCATCACAGCCGCTTGCTTTTATTAGTGGTGTCATTACAAATCAGTCTTTAAACAATCTGAACAGTTTATTGTACCAGAATGCGCACTAAAAGCGCACAGACCAACCCCGCACGCATTTCACTCCTCCTCCCTCCTGCACTTGCCATTCATGTCTAAACAGTGGTGTTTTCTGTTCCATCGCAGCGCACACCTCAGCCCCGTCTCAGGAGAGCGACACCGACACAATTCGTTCATTCACACAATAAGTCTTATCGCCTCTGCTATTCGGCTGCGTCACCGGCTTCAGAGAGGGGCAAAGTATGGCACCATATCTGAACTTGCATGAATGAAAGTGACGGAATTAAAGCACCCAGTCAGCAGGCGACTCACTCAGCCTCCAGTGCGTCTGTCTGTCTCGCCTGTGTGGCGCTCTCCTGCATCCTTCAGTGAGCATCACTTTGTAGAGCCGGTGCAAGGCATCCTCCTTTACAAACACCGGTCCTGGACATCCTAGACAGCCCGTCCTGCGACATATTTTTAGTTTGGACCCGTTGATGTCACTTCCTGCCTGAGTAACAGCCTGTACAAATGAGCACAAGGATGTGGAGGGGTGTTCGGGGAGCCGTTGGAGGGAATTTTCGAGGTCACGCGGCAGGCAAGTTCACAAGGTCACGCAGAGGCGACATTTACAGAAGCAGACAAGAAGCGCGTTCGTCTTTAAAATGACAGCCATCATCCCATCTGGTTCATTCCAACTGTGCTCTATACTTTTATATAACCAGTCACATCCACATCATCCTACCCCCCTGTGATGCGCCGGCGAGTTTCATTTCCTGGTACGCTGTGCGCATTTACGGTCACGATTATGCAACGATGAAGGCGGCATCATCACTTTGACTGTTTTGACTATGCATCACAAGAATATGATCGAGCACATAAAGCACTCTAAAAGCTGTAGTTAATTACAAAGTTCCGGGACACCTGTTGATGGCAAATTAAAATAATGTTTTTAAAAAAAGACACTCATTTAGCTAAATGCAGGTTTCTTGTTCTTATTCTGTTTTAAACGAGCTCGGGGCCTAGTTGGACTTTATTACTCACTGCTGTGTTTAAGCTTCAAGCCACTCACTGCTTTAAGAAGTCTGCATGTCCTTCGACACACATTAAAGATAACTTGGACAAGTCATAATGAGGACATGCATATTTCTATTCTGGCTGCCTGGGGGAGACTGATTGGTCTTGTCTGATGAGGGGTAGGCACACACTGAGGTGATCTGCAAGATGGGTGATGGAAGCCGGTCTGAGAGTTAACTCCTGCTAAGAGGGCTATCCTCTTTCCTCGCCCAGGTCTCTCCTCTTTACCTTTGAACCCAGGCCCAGCAGCCCATCTCTGATCTACAGAGGGTCTCCTCTTACCCCCGCCCCCTCGCAGGCCCCGGTGATAGATGACCATCAGCATGCCAATACTGCACAATATTTCAATTTCCTGCCCAGGAAGAGGAATTTAAGGGGGTTGAGTGAAGTTCAGAGGCACAGTGTGGTGCCTCCAGCTCACAACCAGCCCCCAGCCTCATGCCGAAGACCCGAGATCCAAACATTCAGCTGAGAACATTCCAGAAACCAGGTCCTCTCCGTGTCAACAAAACAACCCCTGCCGCCGCCGTCCTGCCTGACAGACAGCAGCGCAGAGGACACTGACTGGAGACCCAGCAGCCTCTGAGTGCAACATTACAAAGATAAGAGATTGTTTTCATCAAAAGTGAATATTCTGTCTGCAGGGTTAGGCCAGTGGTATTGGCCTGTTATGCTACCCACTGCTGATATGACAAGTTTCAAAGGCTTCTCCGTAATGATAAAATTCTGAATAAAAAGTATTTTTGGGAAAATGGTGAAATTACTACCAAATAATTTAACAAAATATTTTAACTATCACTGACTTCTATCATAAAAACTTTTATTTGGGCCTTCAAATTCCCACCCTTCTGTTTAACCTTGAAACATTTATGCTTTATGTAATGGTTGTGGATTACACTCATATTTATGCTATTGTCACTTCTGAATTATGGAAACACCAGAATTTGTATTTGTTTCATATGAAAGTTCCCTCTTAACCTTGAAACAATTTGAGAAAAAAAAACCTTAACTCTGGGTCCTCCTTGCTTTTGCCGAGGCTTTTAACACATCTCTTGATCATTTTTTGTCTCAAAAAATCATGACAAACACCAGCTCCATAATAAAATCCTTAAAAATACCTAGAGAAGAAAATGCTCTTTTTTCCTGGTATAAAATGCACTTTTTTAAGATTTCATCCTTTTTTTAATATACTGTTACAATATTCTGAAAGAAAAATGTACTCATACTGTATTACAGACACAAGGATAATGAAGCTGTGTTTGACTTTGTTATGTGGATTAGTTATATTTATATGCTACGGTGATTCAAACAAACAGGATTATGTACATTGTATCAATGTGAGTAAGGCGGGCAGATATCCAGTATGTGTAGGACTCTGCGGGTGCATGCAGCCTGTGCACAATTATAAATGCATGTGTGTAATGTAGTATTTTTTGATAGGAAGACACTCTCATGTGGCTCTGTTGTAAAGGTCTATGATTGGTTGGATTAGTCAGAGGGTTGTGGCAAGCAGGAGGAGAGGCTGCGAGGCAGGCAGTGCGACCTAGTGGTGGAAGAGCGGTGTGTGGTGCAGAGGGGAGTGCACTACGGATCACACAGACACACTCACAAATACACACTTTCTATCTTTCTCATAGACACACACCGACACGCAAACACATACTCACAATCAAACCCACATGCTTTGTTAATTCGCTGTATAGTCATTTATCTCCTTGAAACACATGCTCTTCACCTCTAACTCATGTATTTGATCTAATATCCTCAATACCCGACATAGTGTTCCAGGTTTAAAAATAACAGATAATTCCCCACAAACCACCCACATACATGACTTAACGCTCCCTAACCAGGTTTGTACGCATTTGTTATGTCAGCCCACCCTCCTAACCCCTCCACCTTACACCCCCCGCTCCTACTTCCGTCCTCCCACAGCCAAGCCCTGCTCTTGGACCAAATGGCACTGATGGCAACTTCAAAGTCAGGAGCCAACCTTCAAACAGGAGCATCCCTTTGCCTCTGCTATGGGATATTAGGGAAGCGCAACCAGACCAACTGACGGAGCAGTGATGTCCACCTTTCTCCACTCACAGAACTGACACTTACTCACACGGCAGGCTGTTTTTGGAGATATTCGGCCGAGGATCACCATTTACCCCCCAACCCCCCCAAAAAATTACAGATTACCCCACCCTTCCAGATGTGTTTTTGCAGAGATTGAAGGGTCAGAAGGAGGGGCTTTGATAAAGAGGAGGTTGTGCAGTTAGGTGGGTGGAGCTGGTCACCAATTTTGGGAAATAGAGGAGTACAGCATAGACTAGTAAAGTCCCAAAAGCAGGGTTTAGTAGGGGCCCAGCTCTACCGGAGCTACGGCCCATTTTTCCTTGAAGGGGATTAATAATGAATTAAGGCACTCCCACCCCCCTTCTAAAAAGATATTCATGCATGCTAATGCATCCATTATTTATAGTGTGCATAGAGGCTGGCTAGTGGTGGCCACATGCAAGTGGGAGGGATGTAAGGATGAAGTGAGGAGGTGGGGGTCTCTTCCCCCCGAATGAAGCTTCGAGGCTCTGGAAGCAACATCCGCCCATTGTGGCTGGGCTGGAGCTGGGTGGGGATGGGATGGGGACTGGATATGGACAAGTAGGAGGAGGTGGGGGATGAGGGGGCCTCACTGCCAGACAGGCAGCTCGTGCATAGGGAGAGGGCCGCCAAGTGTTGTGGGGGGAGGGGTGGATTAAACAAATAAATACATGATAAGAAATAATCATGCCATGGAGGGAGGGCGCGGTGGAGACAAAGAGGCTAAGAGGGACGAGGCGGGGAGGTTAGTTAAGTCAGACAGGATTTACTGTCTGGACGGACCCATTCTTGACCAAAAATTGACATGAGAGACATGACAACTTTTTTGGATGTTCTTCTGATTTGACGGTTTGGTTTGTTAGTTCATACTGATAATACTCTCATAGAGGAACTAACTAAAGCTTTTGTACTTTGTCAGGATATCAGGAACTGAAATAAATTAGATAAATCTGATCGAGCTCTTCTTGTAATTTCAATGCCAGGTCTAGCACATAATATTAGGTAGCAGTGGGTGATAATTTAATAAAGCATTACAGAAGTTGATGCAGTGAAAGCAAAAGTTGAAATGAAAAAATGTGAAATAGAGGAAAAGTGTGAAGGTGAGAGATGGAGGAAGAGTGAGAAGAGACTGTGCTCTTTTCATGTGCGCGGCATGCCAGGTATGTGGTGATGCAGTGAAGAAAGGAGCAGGGCGAGTAGAGTGATAAGATAAAGCGAAAGCACGAGCCAGATGAGCTTTCTGCCCTACTGATCCCCATATTAGCATAGATACAGTCATCAGCATGGCAGGGAACTGGTGTTGTGGAGGTGACATCAAGGCCACGACACCCCAACTCATCTCCATAGATATCACTGGGGCCATGCAGGTAAATCAAACATCAGGCTTATCTAAGATACGTCTGTAGTGCATGACATTCTGCCAACAAGCTGCCACCTTAAGTTCCAGTAATCCTTGTAAGTGATTCATTCCTAATACTGCTTCGGTTGTCCCCAAAACGCAGAAATGAAACACTGCTTAAAAATTCTGTCCTGTCAGAGTGATTGTTTTTAAATGGTTGCTCAGTCTGCATGATGGCCGCTTCCACAAACTGCATGACTTATAGATAATCCTGGAGAGGCTACTTAGAGTTCAGTGTTTATGTCCTTGCTTCTTGCGTGCATGATGACACATCTGCTCAAGATGTGGTGATATCTGGGGTAAGAGGTTATCAGTGTGGCTTTGCAAAACCTGTTTCAATAGGATTTCCATCCCATTTCAAAGTGTCGGCCTGGCATTATACCCATGACATGCTAGTGAAGCAAATCCCTAGTATGATGGAGTTATGAATGGTTGTACCACAAATGGATCAAATGTTGTTACATGAACTGTAAGATTCAGGAACAATGCAGGTAACAGCCAGACATCCATTAATGGCAGACATGAAACATGTTTCTCAACAAGTAGCACCAGAGGCAAGACCTCCCAGAAGTGACAATCTGCATTGTGCAAACATTGCAACCTTTGTTCCCCCAACAAACACAAGGTGAGGCACTTAAGTGTTTTTTAATACCAAAACCTCAACCACACACAGGAAAATCCATAAACATTGGAATGATGTCAAAACAACATTGTGAGGTTTGACAGTTTTAATTTTCCACTGCTCAAAGTAAAAATGGCTCCTGCAACATTTCCTGCACCCCCGGTGATTTTTATGACAAATACAACAGCAGCTTAATTATACATGCGACCACCGCTATAAAAGCAGAACCATTAACTACCATCTTGTTAACACAGCGGACCGGCCTTGAAAGTGCCAGAGTCGCATTTTAAAATCTTTTCACTCAGTGCCTGTCTGTTTTGGCAGATTGGCACCGTTTAGAAGAAACATAAAAATGAACGTGGCAGTGCGTACACTCCTCGTGCATGGGTATCTGGTTTGAATGAACAGGATAGTGACCACTGAAGGTAATTTTGATGACTCATTCTTGATGCACTGGCTAAAACGTGATGAAAGAAAACCATTTAGACACAGACATATCCACAGAGAAGAAACTAGGACACAGATACTTTCAACTTTGAGTTCATCCTACAGCTGCATGAGTGCAGGAGGAAAGGTGGCTTCTGGTGTCCCTGACCTACCCCAGTGTGTCCAAGGAGAAAGCTTTGGAGTCTCCAAATAAGAGTGAACTTCCAACCTCTTCCTGTAGAGGCTTTGGTTAAGTTTCAAAGGCTTCCTGGTTTTACGTTACTGGCCAAACACGCCCCAGCTGTACACAAAGTGGCCACTCTCAGTGAGACCCTATGGAGGCAGAGGGAGATCAGACACCCCTTGACGTAACCAAACATGCCAGTTAAAAGCAAAGTGAACAGAGGGGATGCCATTGGTGTTATTGCTTGCTTAAACGGGTCAGCGTTCACTCATGGCAAGTGTGATATTACAGAAAGTAATATCACACTTGTGAGCAACGGTTCAAGCTCAGAGGCCTCTACAAAGAGAATTCAAAGTTTGTCGCTGTCATGGAGTAGAGCAGTCATCTGAATATTTCATACTCTGTTCTTTAATCTACCTTATCCTTAAGACGTCCATATGGGCGTCATAGAATGTGTCAATCTCTTGAGTGATAGAATGTAAAACTCACAAAACACCCCCCTAAAGGCAATCCCATCAAGCAGCATTCACTAAGAGATGTATAGCCCTATGTTAAGCAAATGGGCAGAGAAATGGTGACCCACTGAATCCATTATTTCTCCTCCTATATCCATTGTCTTAAAGCCTGCCTTATGTGCCTGAAGTGCCTTTAAAGACATGTTAAGAGAAAAGAGCTCTCTGCCTTGGAATGAGCTAACTTAATTATCATAGCAACTGGCAGTGCTCTTTAACATGTCAATGGTACTTGGCCTGCATGCATAATTTTGCTGTGTTATTGTGGTGGCCTCTGCGTTTCTCACTGACAAAAACCCAAACCACAGGCACGGGGGCCTATTGTCATGGGCGCATCCATCTGGATCAAGGCCATTAGAGGATATTTGCACTTCCTCTGTGGCTCCTGGCTCTTTTTGACATGCGGCAGAAGGAGCAGGCATCACCCACCAGTGCAGGGCCAATTGAGGTGCAGATTGACCAGAGGGACAGTGAAGAAGGGCAACCAGCAGGGCAGCGCTCCTGTCAAATCCAGTGATGGACACCCACGTGGGGGCTGGTACTTGGCCTGCGGTTTCCGAGGTCCTATAGCAATTGATGGGACATGACGAGGCAGGCGCCCTGGTTTCATTCTTTTGTCCCTGGGGATGTTGGAGGGTGTATCAGAATGTCAGAGGCTCTTGGCTACAGCACACTTCTGGTGTCAACTGCCTACGATATACAACTGCCCCTTGCCTGCCCACACATACGGCAACAAGAAAAAAGATATTCAAGTGACTGTGACGTACAAGCATACTGTGCCTTGGAAAGGAGTAAAAAAACTGCAATTTTCTCTTTTTTTTGTTCAACCTCATACATGAATAAAACATGAATGTATAGAACCTATATGCTGCCAACACTTTGTATGAAGCTAAGAGTGCAAACAATCTGAACACAAATGCATAAATGACGCCCTTTGAAGCAATGGAAACATGCTGACAAGGCACACAGATAGATGTGATGTGGTTAACACTGCAGCATTTACAGAGACCTTGAATGTTCCTTCATATGTGTACGTATGTGCATGTGTGTGTGTGCACTGTATGTGTGTGTGCTTGTTTGCACAAGCGAGGGAGACGATTAATAGCAAAAGCATAGATCTCTACACACGTATGGAAAAACAGCTCTCAGAGACATATCAAATAGAACCAATTCAGCTCTAACACATAAACACCTTAGCTGTCAATCCATATCTCCCTACATGTAACTTATATGCTTGTCGCGGCATACGCAGCCTCTCTGAGCTGTGTTGGAATGCTGACAGCACAGAGATATGAATCTTGATTTGATTAAGAGTCAGAGTTGAGGGTCTAAGCGCTGGAGCCAATATCGGTTCGGGCGGGTGGGCAGGGACACTGTTGCAAAGGAGGTGAGGTGGAGGGGAAGGGGCAGAGTGTGATGGCAAGGGGGGTTACCTGTGGCCCTGGCTCCAACTGGGAGTAATTTGGAACAGACTGCTCCCAATGTGTTCATTAGGTTGTGATTGGGCTGAGCGCAGGTGGGGAGGGCCTGCCCTGCCTGACGCTGAATAGTCCTGATTGTGCCCAGCATAAAACGCCATCTGTTTCAATGAGGGAATGAGGGAGAGAGAGACGGGCAAGAGGAAGGAGGAGGGAGCTACCGGTGAAAAGTCATGTTTTATAATGTCTGGACAATTTTGCGTACTAACAAGGGGACAAAAATTAAGGGGAAGAAAAAGTAATGTGCAGCAACGTTTGCAACTCTCTTGCTTGTCTTAAATTCACAACAAGTAGAATAACAAGCTTGGCCAATCCTTTCAACGCAAAAAACATTTAAGCCCATAAAGTAAATTAATGACTGGGTGTGAAAATTATTGCCATATAACCAAACTTTGTGTAAAAACACAGATAGGCCAAATGTGATTTATTCTAGACAAGAGGTAAAATGGCGTCCATCTCCAGTTTAAATGGCAGGTTTCAGTCTAGCTGTGGCCTGCCACTGTGAGCAGACGGCTGAAGAGACAAGGGGATTGGAGATGGGGCAGCAGAGTTTATTTATGGGCCGCCTGCTTCAAAGCTGGGATGTTTTTGGTTAATCCCGTACTCATACCGAAAGCAGACATACAAATGTTAATCTAGGTGTTTACACGCACATTTACACTGTCTACTTTGCTGTAGACACAACATTACCCAAAATCACATTCATAGGTCTCATGCGGGTAAAAACGCATAAGACAAAAATATCCTTTTACTCAGTCAGCTTCTCTTTCTGTCTCTTTTTTTTTCTCTCTCGCTGCAAGGCCCTGGGAAGAAAAAGAAGAGAGCAGAAGAGAAGAAGGCCACTGTTTGCTGCTCGACTTTTGAAGCGTCTTTATCGGGCTTGGCAGCGTGGTCCTGCGTGTCCAAGCCTCGTCGTGCTTTTCATCCTTTGTGCTGTCCAAGGTGTGTCCAATGCAGTGGGGCTTTGTGTGGGGAGGGAGACGACACATCACATTCTGTCTTCTGTCCCGAACTGGGGGATGGGGGGATGAGGGAGGGGGGGCTGTACAACAGAGGGGGGACAAAAAGCAAACTTACAGAGGGCCATGGCTCTTCAAAGCACCGATGCACAAAGGCTTATAAAGCGTTACTTCATGTAGAGTTGTGCCAGATGTAATTGCGGGGTTCCTGGAGATAGAGAATCACATGCAAAGCTTAGCCCCGCCCCTGACACCATGAAAGGGCTGTGAAGCTTCAGCTGCAATGGGGGGTGGGCAGAAAAGTTTGCTTCACTTTGATGCACAATAAACAAGTGTGTAAATAAGTTATCTTAAAGGTCCTGGTACAAATCCACCACTTGCTGTCTTGGAAAAGGTAATTTCATGCGCAGAGCTTGATAGATGTAGGAGGACTGGCTGTCCTCATTAGAAATCAGGAGGGGTGGAAACCGCACCAAGCGACAAGTGATTTCCCTCCCCTTTTTCGCTCCGCCATCAGCTTTGTGGTACAGGCTCTGTCAAGTCTGAACACTGCTTTCTACAGAAAATTATGTTGATTCATTGTTAATAAGCCCAGAGGTTGGCAGCATGAGCACGGTGCATGGCAAGTATAGGTAGGCTGTAGTTTTCCTGATCAACCTGACTAGTCCTCATCTGTTTCCTGTGACCTCCTGCTGAGATGGTACGGGTGTCAAGTGTGCATTGTTAAATATGTTCCAGGGCACAAATGCTGCCACTGTCAGGTACATTTGCACAGCGTGCTCCTTGTTCAATGTGTGCGTGTGTGCAGGTGGGTACGTGCATGCGTGTGTTTGTCTTACTGACAGTGAATGGTGATGGGTGTGGAGGAAAGGGTGGTGCCATCACTTTAGGCCTGCAGATGGGGTTCCCACAGGAGGGACACGCCCCGGTGTTTTCCGAGACAGAGGCGAGGGCAAACATGGCGGCAGATCCATCTTTGCATCTTAAAGGTTCAGCAGATACTTCTATAGCCAGAGAACAGTAAGTTCTTGTTGTCTCTTCATGTGTCATGTCCAAAGGCCTCCCGCTAGGTGCTGTGGAAACTACGGCGTCTGTATCCACAAGGTCAAGGCTTAGATGTCTTGCACAAAGATTTTCTTTAGCAGGCTTCATTTTAAATGTAGCAGAGAAAATTAAACCATGTAGAGCTTCATCAAGGTGACATAGTGTGAGCACTATAATAGCATATAAATGCACCTCAGTGGCTCTCATCTTGGGAGGATGGGTTTACTCAGGGACCTGTGTTTGTTTTACAGACTTCTTTCTCACTACTATGGATCAGAACTCAAGTTTACTTTATGTCCTCACTGCAGTGAAAGGGCCTGTGTTTGTTCTATACTTGCAGAATTACAATGGCCGTTCGTGGCAGAGTGAAATCTTGCCCGTGATTAGAGTGGAAATGAAGGATCTTGTGTATATCCAAGTGATATTAAGTGGCACCTGGCAGAGCAGGGGTGCTAAAGCCTCACCCAGTACTCCTTTGCATATCAATAAGTAGGCGCTCCCGTGAAATGGAATAATTCAACCACGCGTGTATTGGACTACAAGAATTATTTTTGATGTAAGAGCCACAACTTGCCTGCAAAGCCAGCACAGATGAAATACATAAAATAATCATCAAAAAAGAAAATGAATATGAAATGGAACTGGAGGAGAACATCCAAACATGTTGCTATTCCCTGTTTTATAATGGCTGCCATTAGCACAGATGGCAGTGGATAAAGGTAAACATTACATGCAAGTACAGAGAAACATATTGCAACGACGTGCACAATAGACACAGCGATAATGGTGCTATAAAGTGAACATACGTCGGTGCTTAAGTGTGCAGCAGTCATTTGGTGACTCACCACTGCAACCTGCGTCCAGATGAAACTTTTGGATTAGCTGCAAGCTGGCCTGTATCTCTCCACATGTACGCACCGTTCTCAGGTCACAGAACAAAGTACAAGGGCCAGCAAGCAGGTGTCAGGGGTCACGGTATCCCAAGGGTACCTTGAGTCTCATCCTAAAACCTCTAACATTTTTCAAAGCCCTCCTGCAGCCCAGGCCCTCATCAGCAAGTAACCCCAATGGCCCCATGCACATATGCACTACCCTGCACTCCTCTCTGGTGGGTGAAGGTGGAACCTGAGTGCATCACCTGGAGCCCCCAGTACGTGACGGACAGACTCGGTCTGTCCAAAACAAGCCTGAGACCCGGTGGGGGGGGGCAGTAATGATGCTGAGGGGGCAGAAACACATACAGGGGGCAGATTTCATTTTCTCCATATTTCACAAAGGTTTTTCGCACATTCTTCTTGGACTCAAAGCCCAGCTAGAGAGGGTTTCACCCCATGAGAGATAATTACTCATAACCCACATGGCCCTGTTAGCTTAAGTTCATATACACATTCACTCAAATTTCAAATGTTCTCTCACGATAGGTTTACTCAAGCAGAGCCACAGTAAAACATGTCAGTTCGCTTGGAGTTAGAGAGTGATCTTCCCTTACATTTCCAACTTTTGACCATACAGTGATACTAAAATACGCTAAACTTTAACCACCACCAGCTTTGAGAACAAGGACAACGAAGGACGATCATTTAAAAAAAGACAGGAATACTACTCGTACTAATCCTGCATTAATTTGATATGTCTGTGAAAGTGTCCATTGGGCCTTGATAAAGTGATGTGGTTAAAACCACTGATGCAGCAAATCTAAACCCCCATCCCCTTGTCTGCCCAATCAACCATCAATAAAATCTCTCCTCTTCACTACTGCAGACAGTTACAACAGCGGCCAAGCCCTACCTTACATAGGGAAAGAGACTCCATGGCGCACTATGTTACATGCAAGAGGCTGAGAGAAATTGAGGTGTTCTATATCTCAGCAGATTATACTTTATCCGAGATGAAGGGTTGAAAAAGAACGAGTGTAGTTCAGTCAAACTAGCTAAACGGGTGAGAATTAAGATGTTGTAGCGTGGGATGAGGCAGTTATGCATACATAACATGTTGAGGCTGGGACCCCCTACTGGGGAGAGGCACGACAAAGCCTCTCAAACAGCAATACCTCTGGGACAGCTAATGATTAATTAGCTTGTGTCATTAAGTGAGGCAAATGTCACCCAAGCTTCCTGGGGAAGCTGTCACACCATGTGTAGGCTACTCACAAGTTTCCCCCTCAGGTGTTGGTGAAGGGTGGGGGGGTGGGTAGTGCACTGTTACTAAGCAAATCCTGACATCTAGTGGTCAAATATAAAACTGCATCAATCTCCAGCTGCCATAATGAAAGCAAAGTCTATAAAGAAAACTTTTTCTCCTTTTTTTTGAGCAATGTATCTTAATATTATAGGAATAATTAAAACTTATAAATATAACTTGTGCCCAACAGTTCCAACAATGGGCCTTCAACAAAGAGGTTTTCCAGATTCAGCTTTGGGATTACTCCCTGATCTCTGATCCCTGATCACTAAATTGGGTGAGGTGACCTCTGACCTTTAAGTGTCATTCACCTCATTGACCGTGGCACTGACGTCAAAATTAAAGAGCCAATACCTCCTCACACCGAAGTTTCTGAGGAGGCATGAGCTGGCATACCGGCACGCTTGGCGAGATAGACATTTATTTTAATTGCGAGACTTGGCATCACACAAACATTTTGGATATAGCTTGCCTGATATTATATTATAGTTTGTAGAGTTAAAAAAATTAAAATAAAGTTATTTCAAACGTAAAAGCAGACAATTAAAATTTTCTTACCAAAGATCCGGGATGCAAGCCGGGATTGACGACTTTCTTGCACAGTTTGGAACTAATCCAGACAAGAGAGACTTCCGAAAGAGCAGTGAGAATCGAGTTACGTACTTTAATGGCAATTTAAATGCTATTTTCTCCCTCAGCTACCACTGGCTTCTCACTGCACACATGCTCACACACTATTTCTCTCTCTCTCTCTCTCCACCTCACGATCAGTTAGTCTGAGTCTTATGAAGGTCAGCACTGAATCCTGGCCTGCTATAAGACCAGACCAAGAAGAAGTGAGAAGGCCCCTCTGTTCACCAGGGAGTGGCAGCACAACGTGGAGAGGCTTAACACACTCTCAAACGCACACACACATACACACCTAATGTCTGTGTTTATTCACGTCCGCAAGCGCACGTGCACACACACACACACACACACAATCTGCCTCACCCTCACATAGACATACGCATACAAAAGCACACCTGTCAGGGCCTTTCCACTGTGTGAGCAAAAGCAAAGAAGTCTGGCCCCCCCTCTGTCTCTCTGTATGTGGTATCCCATGTCTGTTATATTAAAGCAAATCCATTCAGTTCCCACTTTCTCATCTGAAATAATGGCATGAGCAATTTTCACATTTAGGCAAGCAAGGACACATGCAGTCTCTCTCTCTCTGTGTCTCTCTCTCTCTGTGCTTAATGAATGGAATCAGATCTGGGCCCCTGTGGCTGCAGTCTAATCTGCCTTTGAAGATTTCTACAATTTCCTGATAAAAAAATAAACCCGAACCTCCTTTTACAGTTACATTCTTTTGCAAAACACATCAGCAAATAAGACATCTACTCATATCTATGTATACATTTACTCATATCTACGAATGCACGTGATTTCTGTGTTATTTACCTCAGCCCAAAGGGCCCGAGGCCTTGCCAGGAGCCTCCCGATTGTGCCAGTCTACTGGTGTGTGACGTCCATTTGAAGGGGGAATCTGTCCAATAGAATGATTGAATTAAAGTGCACTTTGGTCCGGAGTGCTCTCTCTTTGCCACTTTGCACCATAACATGTCTTGTCCTAAAATAATTAGATTGAGGCCTTGGGTGGTGGAGTGGCCGGATCCTCAATGGTCAAAAGAAGGAATGGTGTGGCTTTGAATGGAAGCCTCCCATCTTAAAAAAACACTTTATTTCTTTACACTTGAGGTTTGTTGTCTTTTGTGACTATTATCCCCATTCACCATTTGCTTTCATGCAGCTGTGCCCCTCTTAAAAAAGTCTTTGTGCCAGCACCATGAATACAGGGAATGTGTCCATGGCAGGTAGCCCTTATTGCAAGTTAATCTCCTGAAAGAGCCTCATACAAGTACTTTTAAATTCTCCCCGAGCCACAGAGGGCTCATCATCAATCGAGCACTTCTCCCCTTTGTAGGGCTGATGAGTGTGGTGCCCGGCCGGTGACAATGGCTGCCAAGTGTGGCAAAGTAATCACCTTCTGGGGAAAACACTAGTAATTACTTCTAAACTGTTTGGGCTTCGGAGACAACTGCTATTGTACAATAAAATGAAAGGCTCCCTTTAGAGAGCAGCACTGTGATGGTTGCTCTCAATCTTTTTGTCATCTGTTTGTTTACAGAGATTTCTCTTTGCAGTTGCCCACTGCAACCATGCTTTATCATATATGTGTGTGTGTGTGTGTGCGTGCGTGCGTGTGTTTTAGTTTATGTGTGTCCCCATGCCTTACGCACTTCTATGCCTGTACGCTTGACCAGAGAAAGGACATATCGACATTCATCATGCTTACAAAAAGACACTTTGTGTTGCATAAGCTATAATATTAAGAAAAGTCTCTTAATTTCAATTACACGATTAAACAAGTGTAATTTTCCCTCTATTCCTAAAGAGTATGTTAATTAAGCACATTCCTGCATTCAACCAGACCTGTATTCAAGCTCTACTGGGGCTCTGAATAAGAGCGACGGAAGAATATCTTAGACTATTTCCTGAGCTGCACTGATGAGATAATATAGTTTTTGTTTATCAAGCATGGGTCTCATTTCTGTTATCACATATCCTGGAGAGCAGCAGCAAGACAGAAAATAAAGACAAACAAAAAAACAAAAAGTATGCTGAATTCTCAAAATGACAAATTCCAAAATAAATTCTGCAGCCGAATAAATGCTTATCCCCCTTACTGAATTATCAAAATATTATGTATTGTAGAAATACCTTCAAAATAGTATAGGATGCTTGTACTTGCTCCTATTTTATTTTAATGGCTCTAATCACCTTAATTCTTACTTAAAACTGTCATAGCTAAGAATGTCATTATATCATATCATACCCAGGAATGTTGCTAATTTTGCTCCCATGAGAGCTAGAATAATAAAGATTTATCTTTCTAGGTAGGGAGCTGGTGGATTAGCAGAGCAGCTTACAGAAACTCCTGGTCCCGCAGTATGCCAACACTGAAAATTACCATAGCAGTTATGGATCAAGGTGCATGTAGTACAGAGAGTTAACATAAAGGCTTTGGTTTGCTAGCACTGCCGTATTCTATAAACAAAAATACATACTAGATAGAACAACAGAAAATAATAGGAATTTCAAGATTTATTAGTAAATCCTACTTCTGTTATTCACCATATTTTCTACCGTTAATTCAAAGCATTGAGAAATATATGATTAGGTGTGGGCACACTGTGATGATGATAACTGATAATGATAATTGAGTTTCTTGGGGTGAACACTGATCTTTTGTGACATTATCAGTTAAAAGTAGCCTATGTTGACTTTAATATAACTTGTTGACCTTTTCTGTGTGCCTCATTAAAGAGTGCTCGACGGACAAAATGATTTGATTTGCTGCTAATCAGACATCTGTTTATTGCATCAGTAAGGAAATTTGTTGAAATTACTGTGACTGAGACATTTAGACATAATCTTTGTAATCTCTAAAACCGTTCCTATGACAACAGGAAAATGGTTCTAATGTCATATGGCCTTAATTTTCTTTGCAATCTCGTTAATATCAAATATCAAACACTTGTTCACTCCAAGCATGACACCATATTGTTTAATACATGTATGTGTGTGAGGTATAGAGATTATCAATTAATACACGGATTATAAATAAATACAGACAAGAAATGGCATTTCATTTAGTAGCTTTCATTTCACTGTTGAAGGCAGACTTAAACTACACCACCTTCACTACTTTATCCTCACTATAAGCTCATTTTGTCGGTTTGAGGCAGCCATGTGGAGCCTGACTGGAAAGGCATGCAGGACTTCTCGTGCGATCAGAAAAAAAATATGAATTAAACACGCCAATAAGAACTTCAATACATTTTTTTACTTACAAAATTCAATCTGTTTTATAAGGCAGTGGATGTTGGGGCCAACTTTGTAAAGTTAATTATGAAACATGGTCATGGACACCCATTAAGTGTCTGGAAGAAATATCACAACTGAACTAAGCTGTGAGGAGCAGGTCTGTGTCCTGCTGGGTTAAAATACAGGAACAACACAAACATCTGTATTTTACATCCTCACCTACAATCAGCCAAGAGAGAAAAGAGCTGTCTAATGGCACCACCATAATTTCAATGTGCAGAATGCAATATACACCGATCAGCCACAACAGTAAGTATACCTGTATAATCTAATGTGATCCAATACAACAGCTCCGCCATGAATTCTACTTTTACGAAGCTTATAATTTTTCAGTTTTTGTTGACACTGTCAGAAAGGTAATAATTCTACTTTATGTTTATTATTGAGGTTGTAGTGGGTGGTGGTGTACTGGAGTGCATTATATTGAAAGGTGGTTTTAATATTTTGTTCACCCCATTTACATACACGAGAGGGGCAGAACATCTATGGGAGACTTTGGACCGATGTGTTAGACAGCGCTCTCCACCACCATCATCAAAACACCAAATGAGGGGATATCTTTTGGAAGAATGGTGTTCATCCCTCCAATAGAGTTCCAGAGACTTGTAGAAGTTCTGGCGCACGTGGTGGCCCAACACCTTACTAAGACACTTTATGTTGGTTCTTCCTTTAATTTGTCACCCGTCTGTATGTACTTGATAACCATTCTTATTGATAACCATTAGGTTAATCGATGTTTGGATAATGTTTGCTGTCATTTTTATGGTCATATTGTTTTTTTACGTTGTGCCATATACTTGGTCTAACAATAATAATAATACAATATAATATAATATTCATGCATGCTTATACAGAGACAGACAGGCACTTTCTCACCTGAAACAATGCTGGATGTTGTTATCTGGGTATATGGTACTGGTTTTCCTGACTGTTTATGCCAACAGCTGCATAAGCAGAGGGACAAAGAAGGTTAGTGGTTGTGGCAGTGAATAATCCTCTCCTCTCTGTTTCTTCACTCAAGTTCAACTTGTCCTTAACAAAGCTTAAAGCTGCATGAATCTAGTTTTGTCCAGCAGAGGGCAGAAAACATCAAAACAAGCTGACAGATCAATCAACAAACAGCAGACTGACAGTGTTAGTGTAGAAACAAAGAGCATTTAGCAGGTGTAAGACCCAGATATTGTTTCTCAGGAGCAGGCTATTTTCAGGCAGTGGGCTCTAGGCAATAGTTTGCTAACATATCGGCCATAAAACCTTTATGAGGCAATATGTCAGGGCTGTGTAACTATGAGCTTGTTTTGTAGTTATTCTGCTCCCTAGTAGCAGACAATAGCATATATTTTCACATCTAGCTGTCATGGAGGAACATTATCACATTACACGTTACATTAACGCACATCTTCTGGATTATCATCTCTGTACATTGCACATTTTCTCTGTACTTCATACTGTGAACTTTTACACATTCCTGCACAAACTGCACAGCTCTTCCATTTTAAAAACAGATATATTGTACATATTTTTATATAATACTTTTCATTTCATTTTATTTTTATTTATGTTCCTTGACTGTTGCAGTACTTGCTTTTTATTTTTATTTATTATTCTCTTACTATGTTTATTGTTATGCACCAAAATACCAAGTTCCTTGTATGTGTAAACCTACTTGGCAAAAAACCTGATTCTGATTCTGATCATTCATTTGAAGTCATGCATGGCCACTTGCCAAATTTAAGTTTAACATTTACTCACCATTTTGCTCTGTTTTGGTCTCCACCAACTCCTGAAATATCTGGGTCTTTATCTTGCCAGATGCTAGTTCTTGTGTTCCCCAAGCTTTGAGTTACTGTCTGCCATTTGGTGCTGGGCAAGTAGCTGCCGTACAGCAGGCGGACGGTGTTAGTGAAGAAAGAAAGAGCATCTAGGTTAGCAGGCTAAGAACTCAGATATTTTAGGCAGTGGGCAATAGACAGTTTGCTAACATATCAGCCATAACATGTCTTTAAGGCAATGTGTCGGGGCGTGTATCAGTTTGTTATGTAGGTCTTCTGCTCCCTTGTGGCCACAAATCACAAAATGCAGAAAATCAAAATGGCTAACATGCTAGCAAAGAATTGCCAGTACTTTCACCTCCAGCGGACACAAAGCAACATTAGCACTCAGTTGGAGTCCCGTTTCTGGCCACTTGACGAATGTAAGTTCAACATTTACTCACCTTTTAGCTCTGTTTGAGTCACCATCTCCTCAAACTGAGAAAAACATCTTTGAAAACTTTTGATAAACCTTGTCAGCCACCTGGTGCTGGGCAGGTAGCTAGCACTTGGTGAGTTAAAGCTTCTTTGCTGCTTTCTTGATACCAGCAGCAACAGGGAGCTGTTTTTTGTACCACTGTACACTGAACCAAACAGCAGACGGACCGTGACAGTGTTGAAAGAAACAGCAGGCTAAAGACCCAGATATTTTTCTCAGGAGCAGGCAAGTTTTAGGCAGTGGGCCTAAGCCAGCTGTTTTCACGTCAGCCATAAAACCTTTATAAGGCAGTTTGTCAATCAGCAATTCTGAAAATTCAAAATGGCTAACATGCTAGCAAACAATTTGCAGTATTTTCACATCCAGTGGACACACAGCAACATTAGCATTCATTCTGGAGAAATTAATGACAACACCAAGCTGATCTAGTGTGGTGTCAATCCAAACTAAGTCCCAAAAAATATAACTGGTGATCACTTTCTGATTTCAACATTTCATGTTAAAATCTGAAGAGGGGAGGTAGAATGTCCTGGTCATCCAGAGAGCAGAGACTGTGATTAAGATGCCAATTTATGTAGGATAAACAGCTAGAGAGAGGGATTTTAAGAAATTTTAAATATCCACCTTAGATTTAG
Source organism: Oplegnathus fasciatus (assembly GCA_003416845.1). NCBI lineage: Eukaryota > Metazoa > Chordata > Actinopteri > Centrarchiformes > Oplegnathidae > Oplegnathus > Oplegnathus fasciatus. The sequence goes on from NTHP01000187.1 coordinate 609,318, forward strand.
CTTTTTTTCCAAGTTAGAAAAAGGAAACTATGTCAGTGCTGCAAGGTTTATGTTTAAATGAATAAGGGACGTGATCAGATCTATAATGTATCATTTGTCTTTTTCTCTTCATTACAGAAGAAGAATTACTTTATTAATTCCCTGGGGGAATTCAATTTTTCACCCCATGTTTTTTGCATTAATAACAGTGATAATACAACATTATTATTTACACCTCTGTAATTTGGCAAAATTGTATATTTACAGTCATGCCAATAAGGCCCCTCATGAACTGAAAGATAAACTAAATTGAAAAGAGCCACAGAGACAGAGAGGGGGAGAGAGAACAGGTTATGCACTAGTTGTGAGCTTGCAGAGCTGGTCCTTCCTGAACCATTGTGTGTTTGATTTAGTTGGCCCATAGGTGTCAGTGAGTGACAGTGAATGAGAGAGAAAACTGCGTAACAGAGCGAGAGAGACAGAGAGATGGGCACCTGAGGCCACTGTGAACATTCGCGCTATATTAACAGTCTAATGATCCCATGAGGCAGCAGGCCTGTGGGTCTCCCTTTGAACCACAGTCCATTCAACATAAGAACAGGGAAACATCCTCCCCACCCCTTTGCAGTCACCGGCATTTCATTTGCAATCTAAATCTAAAACACAGGGTGCTCGAGAGTCACATCAAAGGGTTTTTTGATAGCTCGGATAGAGCAAAGACTTGAAATAAAATGGCTAATTACGAGCGTTGATTAGTGGGCCATGTAAGCTACAGACTAATTGGATTGCACAATGTAGTGCTGCCTTTGTTTTCTGTGCATCTTAATGAAGTCTTTTTGCTAGAAAGGCTGAAATGTTGGAGCAATTTTTTGTGTTTCCAGCAATAAAAATGGTAGCTTCTACAAACGTGTATATTATACAAGCATTCACAGAAGAGCCTTCAACTCTCAGGTTGTGGTTATTTGATCAAAGCCGAGCTATCCACATAATCATAAACAGTAAATGCAAAAGCTTTTTTGTGTTAATAGAACCGTCAGAAGTTCCATGTAAATACATTTCAGCTCGGTACAACGGGGCTCTATTTATCTTTTCAGTCTCTGTTACATTTAGAACGAATCAAGGTCTCGTTTTCAGCTTCATCCTGTCAGAGGTTGAACAATGAAGCCTGAAAGAGTTGCAATAACGGAACACATGCAGTTCATTTCCTTTTTATGTCAGTAAATGAAGATTTTGCTTCACTTGGCAAATAAATGATTTGCTTTATGCCAAGTGCTTCTTAAAGGGTTGTTGTATTGATGTAGCAAGACTGGTACGGATCAGACAGAACTGCAGTCAATTATAACAGCAAACATGGAGTTTAAGATAAAATATGAATTATCCTACAGTACTTTGGGATTGTTACTGTTGACACTATAGGTCAGGCAAACTAATGCTTGGCTAAACAAGGTTGTGTAATTCTGTCCTTTTTCTTCTGTCTGCAGGAAAACAGGTGGGAAAGCTCATCTGAGGTGGTGCAGAAAAAAAGAAGAAATCAGCATGAAAATGTGTCTGCTGATGAAGATGAAGTGATGTGACTGAAAGCACCAGAGCAGCTACTAAATGGACCTTTAAGTGAGATTGTCTGGAGCTCAGCATTTTAAGCCAACATGGATGAGAGGTCAATAAAGTGCTCTACCTACAGCTCCGTGACAACTGGGCAAACCGCATCTGCTGATGAAGATAGTGTGACGTGATCAAAAGCTCCAGAGCAAGTAGTAACTAGAACCAACTATATCTTAGTGCTGAGATATTACCAAAAGAAGAACTTAGTGAGCAAATGTGAATTATGGTGAGGGCTCTTTCAAATAGAAAATGCTTAAAACAATCTAGTTTGTATTACAGGTTTGATATTTTGCTTTTATAGAGCCATTGAGCTACAAAAAAATGTTTCGCCACGTAACAGATGAGACTCACTTAACATTATAATTCCAGACCTGGTGCTTGGTGCTCTGCGGAGGTGCCTGAAATGGAGGTTGACTTTAGTCCTATTTTGTCCTCCGCCCTGACAGCCATCCTATTATGTGAAGATCACATAAACAGCCATCTGACTGAATCACTTGTTGTTACTAAGGAGATCTGTGGGTCTGGCTGAGACACCATAGGCTGTGGCTAAATGGAGAATCAGGCTTTTTTTTTATTGTGGGGAGCAAAAGACTAAATTAAGGACATTTCTTGTTAACTGATTTCTATTATGACCCATATAAATGGTACTGAAAGGAACAAATAATAATAATTTCATATGTTCAAGCCTCATGTTGATGCTCTGTGCTGTTTTCTTCTAACATCCAGTAAAGAAAATAAAAAACGAGGATGGCGTTTGTATGTTGTGATTCCACCATGTGTATAAAAAGTGTCAGACAGGATCGTGAAACGCACTTGCACATGCACAACAAAAAGGAGGGAAGGGTAGGGGGTGGGTGACAAGCTCCAGCGGGGGGAGATTTCAGCGCAGGTGTCCTTGGGCTTTTTTTTCTTTTTCCCTGACACCTCGGAGACAAGACCCGACCGTAAGTAGCCTAAGACTGTTGAGGAGGAATCAAAGCTGATAAAATAATAAATGTTTGATCTGCCATGAAATCCGAAAAGAGCAGCGAAAGGGGAGATACGCTCGTCTGGATGAGAGACCCCCGCTGGGTGAAGACACGCAGCGTATGTTAGCTGAGCCGTGAAAGCTCGCTGCCATTGACTGGAGCGGAGGCTGAAATGGGAGCAAAACGATGAAAACCGAGCGCAGGAGAGCGAGCATCCTCGAGCGAAGCGCCGCATCACTGATCACTTCAAGGTATTATACATCATTTACAGATTAGCAATCCGCGGTATCTGCCGCTGTCTGGACGTGTAGCTACCTACAGCCGACGCTGACGGCTTCAGCGCTGCCATTTATTGTCGCCAGACAAATTCCAGTTTTCATTCTGCAGATGTGGGCTGCAGGAACAATGAGGCCTGTTCGGTGTGTGAAACGTTCAGGGATTAATCACTGGTCACGATGAACAGCGAACCAGTGTTGATCATCTCCAGCATTACAGGTCTACTGGGCTGGTTATCACATGTAATGGATGATGTGCCATGTTAGGTGAGATGTGTGCAGATGATGTGGGATGCATGTTGAATTTAGCACCTGCAGTCCACTGATGAGAACCAGCTACGGCTTGTTGTTGTGACACCCTGAAAAGCAAACTGAGCTCTCCCGTCACCCTGCTCATGAAGATGGGGCTAACCTGACTTCGAGTCAACGCTCTGGATGTGAGGCCACACATGCACACGCTGGCCCAGCTGTCGCACGAGCAATGCCAAGCTCTCAGGCGCCCGGTGCGGGCACAAATTTCACTGATGTTCCCTGGGAGCCTGGTTACACCGGCTCCAGTCAAGGCCAGGTCTGGTCCTCCACTGCTAACAGCGTGGTGAAGATGGTGCTCATATCTCTCATCGTGTGTGTGTCCTTGTTTGGGAATGTGGTGGTCCTGCTGGTGTTCCAGAGGAAGCCTCAGCTCCTTCATGTGGCCAACCGCTTCGTCCTCAACCTCCTCTTGGCAGACCTGCTCCAGACCGTATTAGTCATGCCCTTTGCCATTGCAGCCACCGTGCCAGGTGTGTGGCCCCTGGATGCCCGACTGTGCCAGGCTCTGGTGGTGCTCATGCACCTTTTTGCATTTGCCGGAGTCAACACCATCATAGTTGTCTCTGTGGATCGCTACCTGGCCATCATCCACCCTCTGTCCTATCCCACCCGCATGACTCCTCACCTGGGCACCAACCTGATCATCTGCACCTGGGTGCTCAGTTTCCTGCAGAGCACACCTCCCCTCTATGGCTGGGGGGCCATTGACTTTGACCGCCATCACAGCGTGTGCTCAGTGGTATGGTCCTCTAGCCTGTCCTACTCTGCCGTGGTGTCCACCTTCTCCTTCTGGCTGCCTGTGCTCATCATGCTCGGATGTTACTGGATGGTGTTCAGAGCAGCTCGGAGGCAAAACGCACTTGTGCACCCCATACAGACACAATCCTACTCCCAGCCCTGCCCACAGGACTTCCAGGAACCTAGCAGTCCACAGCGGCAGCCCCAGCCCCAGGCCCAGCAAGCCAGTTCACCTGATGGCCCCTACTCAGCCAGGGGGTACCCCGTTCGAGTTAGGCACAGACGCTTCCACTACCACTGCAAGGCAGCTCGTGTAGTGTTTGTGATTATGGCTTCATATATCCTCAGCATGGGGCCTTACAGCATACTAAATACTATATCTATGAGTGCCAGAGCAGCTGTACCGCCCTGGCTGTCCTCCCTTGCCCTCGTGCTCTTCTTTTTGCAGTGCTGCCTCCACCCGTACATTTACGGCTACATGCACCGCAGCGTGAGGAAGGAATTCCTGGCTTTGCTCTGTGGGCTGTTCTGCAAACAGGGCCGTCCCAGCCAGAGCTCTGCCGCAGAGAGCTGCTTCACAACCACAGAGGGACGTTTCGGTCCCCACTCTCACCTGCCCAGCCTCACCGCTCGAGTCTTCCCTCTGCGGACTTGGGAAGAGTGCACAACGTCCTCCTCTCCCACTTGTGAGAGGAAGTCGAGGGACAGCCGTAAAGACACCACCTCTACCAGCGTCAGCTCTGACAGGGAGCTCACAGTCCACAGCAAACCAAGCACATAAAACTACCTTGAGGATTCATCGGACAGACCATATTTGCTCTTGCTAGTCACACAGTGTGTTCACACATAAGCTAATATGCCTTCTTGACAACAGGGTTATTCATTCTGAAGTTGCTGGCATTAGGAGTAGTGGTATTACTTACTCTACCACCAACGTGATGATCTTTTACTATTTTGACATGAGCTTGATTAAATGATTAACTTGAGGTCAAATACGTCTCTTTAAAAAATGACTTGGTCTATTCATTGTTGCATTATGAATGTATAATATAGTGAAAGAACTCCTAAACCATGAGTATTACTTTATTTTCACTTTTTTTGAGAAACAAATGTTGCTTTTTGAGGGTTTTACGTGTAAATGCAGTTTTAAGAGCTCCTACATGTGTCAGATAAGTCAGAATGTGTGCAACTGTTATGATGTTTTGTCGCTACACATCATTATTACTATTTTAAATGTATGCAATTGTTGTACTAGCTACTGTTACATAAAATTGGCATTTAAATCAATCTAAATTTTAGAAAAAATAAAGTAAAACCAGAACGCACTTTTAATTTGTATTTTACATCTTTGACTGCAGGCCTTTTTAACCCAGACTTGCCGTGTTGAGATAGAAATTCTTATGTTGGATCAAAGTGCTTGATGTTCTGACCACTTTGCTCAAATTATGGGCCATAGGTGTCTCTAATAAGGTATTGATCTGCAGTATCTGCACAGCTACTCAATCTCCTTTAAACTTTCTGTGTTGTATTCTCTGTGATCCTGCCTGGGGGCACAGGATGTACTGCCCTTGTGTTAGTGAACTAATGAACTCAGGGTATGCTCGTGGAAAAACTCGTAGTGCCCGTCTCTGCTCTTGAATCTTGTTGAGTAAGTGAACATGGGTGTGTTTACGTCCCTGTCGCAGTACCTGTTCTTCAAAGCGCCTTTTGAGTAAATGAGTAGAATAGTGATCTTTTGTGCTTGCCAGTTACAGAACACACAGTGGCCACACATGGCCACATTGTCTTAGCCTCTTTGTTTCCTTTAATTCTAGCTCAACTGAAGTGGAAATGTTGTGTCTCACAGTGTGCTGCTGTATATTTGGACTATTTGCTGCCTTTGCAAAGTCAGCCTTTCTTTGAGGAAGCACAGTATTTTTGTTGAAAAAAATAAATAAATAAATACAGTGCATAGAGAGCAGGGTATGATAAAAAAAAAAACTCCAATGGACATCTTGCACCTGTTATTTAATGTAGGCTGCATGCCGCAAGACCTTATGTAACAGATTTCATATAGTCCACTGAATACATGTAGATTTGTAAAGATACCTCCTGATACAGTATTTGTAATAGAAAAACCTGTTTGTTTAAAGCCACAGCGAGGATGAGTACTTATGTAAGCGTACTTGCAATGACTCATCTCAGAGAAAGGCAATCCATTTAGTTGATTGGGTAGATGGTGTGTTGCCAAAGGATGTCACAGGTGCATCACAACTTAATGTGCATTATTTGAAAAGTGTGTGTAGTCCCCATTTTGTCAAGTTTTTGTAACCTTTTGGGAAAGAGAAAAAAATAACTTAGCAGAATGAGCCAGGGTGCTCCCAGTGTATTATTATCATTATTATTATTATTAGACTGTGATCGTTTTCTGGGAAACAATTCACAACTAATCAGACCTGACTGGACCAGCGTGGATTTGAGCCTTGGTTTATTCAAAAGGTCACTGGAGAAATCCATACTTCAGTATTATAAATGACAATCAAACTTGTATAATAAGTTTGTCAGAGTGTTGCTCTCTGTAAAGGTACAGTACAGTATGTAATGGAATTTATCATCAAATAAGAGAAAATAATGTTTTTAAGTGCTTTAAAACTGCATATTTTTGTGATTTCTATTGTGCTTTTGTATTATTTCTCATTTCATTATCCAGGATCAAAAGTTGTCTGTTGTTTAATAAAAGTGAATTAATTGTAATATGTGCAAAAGCTTATACTCAATTCAACACATACGTTTTTCATATCAAACACTATGTTGACAACAGGTGTGCATGAGCGTGTCAGTGTTCTTCCTTGCCCCCATCAACCAATGCCTGGCTTTAGATATAAGCAGGATCTTTAAAAAAAACTACTAACTTACAGGAAGTCGGTGTAGTCAGATATTTGCATTTGACATCAGGAAAAGAAATATGTATAATCAGGGGATTTTGGGTGAGGCATGAGTGAAGGCCAAAGGTTCATAATTGGAGGTTTTTGTGTGTTTGTGGTAAAGTTCTACTTTTTTCTTTTTACAAATAAGAAGTGTAAGTTGTAAGTAACCCATAAACATTCAGCTGGAAACATTTAAAAGTTGCAAACGCGTTCTCCTGTCATCATAATTATGTGTCCTCCCCACATAGATGCAAAGACTGTTATATACAATATGTGGATAATTGTGACCGAGGAGGGAGAATAAGATGGGGCCAAAAATAGCGCACTACACTGAATTTGTCAGAGAACTTTTGCAATTACCATCTCCTCTAAGCATGCTCATTTTGCTTAGTTTTGGCTTCAGCCAAGAAAAACTATGGATAGGAGCTGAACACTGAATCCCATAGCTTTATGTGCAAACAAGTAAGAACCATGGTTAATCGTGTGCAATACTTTCATGTAGGCATTCTAGGGGCTCAAAGAAAAAAAACATGTGGCCTTCATTTTGAATTAATTGCATTTATTTGTAAAAATGTTATCACCTCGGGTGATGACTCCGCACTGCTTGAAGCAAAACGCAGCAGTGTTTTATGTAGTTAAAGTTCAGCAAACCACTTATTAAAATCTAAAACGCTGCATCTCAACGGTGCATATGTACTTAATCGGTAAATTCATGGACTGCGTTATAACTAGGTGAGAACCTCTCCTGTGGCCAAACAAATCAGGCATGTCATCCAGAGATCATCCTTCACGTGCAACATACTGTAGCTGTAGCATATTCTTCTATGATACAGATGTGCTTCTCAACCAAGTATAGCCTTTGCTTCTATGCAAACTTAAATGTAGCCATCAAATACAAAAGAATGGACATGTATCATAGCAATGTCAGTGTTTTATATAATTTCTGAACTACAATACAGGCTGATATTTTAAAGGATTTATAGCCCCATCTTAAAAAAAGAAAGAAAAAAAAAACTCCTACAGAACGTTCCATAATGGTGACAGTCTTTAAGTAGCATTCGCTCTCTCGCTCTCTCTATACAGTATATGTACACACATTTTTTATCATCAGCACAGGTAATGAAAAACAAAACATTTAGCCATAAGGGAATAGAAAAGCAAAATACAGAACATTTTACTTTCTTTAGAAAATTAAAATAAAAACATTTCAGCTTTCATTGTTAAACCCACCAAAACAACTGCTCACTGTGACAGCTAGATCATTGGAACCCACACTGATTTTGAAGGAGCCACTCCAGAATATTACTGGTCAACAGTGAACAAAATTATATATATATATTTTTAAAAAGAAAACAACAGCAACATAGGTTTAAAGCACAAAAGAGGACGGGCTCTGCTCTTCGGGTCTTTTCTATGACAAGTGATGGTTTCAGTTCAGGTCCATTCAGACCACTTTATCACACAGCCAGCACTGAGGAGGCCAGTACTGCAACAACAAGGAGTCAGTCTTTCCCTAAGTCCTCTAGTCCACCTTGACCACACTGTAGATCTTATTTACAAACCAGAAGCAGGCGAAGAAGCCAATTGTACCTGAGAAGAAAAAAACAGGTTAGAGGAATGACTTGATAAATGTTATTACAAAACATTAAAGTAACACAAAACCAAGCAACCGCGCTGACAAACTTAAAAAGTGGGACTAGCTGCCTTTGGAAATCAGTTTGGGACAAATACAAGTAAAGCAAAAAACTTCATGAAAAGACCACAAGGTCCTGAAATTAATGTACTTCAGGAGCACAGACACAAAAAATAACCTACGTGTCAAATTGTAAACCAGCTTTCTGTCGCAGCAAAACCAAATTCCATCCACTAAAAGCTTGAAAAATAACTTTTGATAGGGTTGGGACTGCAATCTCCACAAGACAGCACCAGCACTTCATTTTGTCAGAGAGAGAATATTTCCCCCAGTGTTGAGGAGCCAGATTGGTCAAAATCCTGGATCAATTTATGTGGGTATAAAAGTCCTATCTGACTGCTCAATGGGGGCCATGCAGCCCAATCCCGAATTAAGTTGTGATCAAAGTTCGGATGAGGTGAAAAAGACAGACAAGAAAATAAAAACTTTAAAATGGGGAATGAGAGAGATTAGGATTATTTAGATCAAAACTGGAAGCAAGGAGGGAAACTGATCATCTTTTCCTTGAATCCTTGGCTTATTTCTTGGTGATAATCTTTTGACATCTCGTCCTCTTGGTACTTACAGCTCTGTCTTAAGATAGTGTCAAGCAGTGCTGCAGTGACGAGCAGGGCTACAGGCTAACTTTTATCTGGCCTAATGACAGTATAACACCAGAAAAAATGTCATCATCTGACATCATGGTGAGCCGTATATTTCTGGGCGACATAAAGACTAGGCTGTTATCTAGTCCTGTATATGATCCTTTTTCCACACACACCCCTAGTCTCATCTGAGTGGGTGTGCAAGAGAGCTGGACAGGGCCAGAGAGTGCTGTTACCATGTCAACATGTGTCTCTTTTAACATGGAGACAAAGGTGGCAACAATGCTCTGTTCATCCTAGCTTTGTGATAACTTGTGTGGTACACAGATCTGCGAAACTTAAGTCACACCGCTGGATTTTAAGTGTAAGCACAGAGAAATTGTCTTCACAGCGATGGTCAGGAATCCTGAGTGCATATATTCTTGTTATCACCCGTGACAACGAGTGAATGTGGTGCCTGTATCTTTTGATCTACAGAAAAAAAAAGAACAAAAAGAAAGGAACTCCCTGATAAAACTAGGCACTGGCTTGTCAAACTGCAAACCACAGGCAATAAAATTGACCCAAATAAGTCTGCAAAACTAGATCTGACCAAGAGGGACTTTGAACATTCTAGTCTCATTTCCCACAGTCTCTCTCATTTTCATTAAACTTTAAACAGAAATGACAGTTCAAATGGGACCCTCGCAAATAAATGCTGCATTTGACACAGTGCTTCTGTGCTGCCAGTATAGATATAAGAAGGCCAAGGCTTGGCTTTAACTACATGACGAAGAAAATAAATGTTGCGCAATAGTCCGGACTGCTTCCTTGTTTTTTTTATACAAACAGGATGGAGGTCCTGAATCTTCACAGTACAGGTGAACTGATGTTGGGTGGCAGTTGAACACTGAGCAAAGCAAACAATACTATTCATACCTACAAACTACACACCCTTTTCTGCCTGACATCCGGTAAGTAATTGGAGCTTCTTCACTGGTCATAAAAAATAAAGATTGCAATGAAACTATTCTTTCAAAAATGAATATAATGTATGCGGACGATCATTTGGGGTTTTTATACAAACTGAGCTCACCAATAAAAGCAACCGATCACAATATGACATCATTGCAATTAGTCAAGACAAGCAGGAAATCATTGTGGCTGCTTAGAGAGCTCACACGTCACTTAATTCAAAGCCTCACCTGTGAAGAGGAAGAAGATGAGGACCATTATCATAGTGTATCCAAAGTAGAGGATGGTGCTGGCAGCTCCAATTATTTGCAGCTTTGAGAAGAAGTAATGCACAGCGTAGATGAACAGATAGACTGCCGTGAAGCCGCTGGTCAGGAAGGAACGCCACCACCAGTGGTAGTCCTGGACACACATTACAAACGTTGACATGTTAGGATCTAGTAATTAGGTCAACTGAAATCTGGAGCACATGGAACATGTGGAAATAGAAAGCCGTATTAATGTTGACTTAATATTATTAGCATAACATGTTAATAATGATGAAAAATAAGGGCTCACCGAGTATATTTAGGAGCAAGATCTAGAGGAAGATACTTTAGATATTTGCAATTCTATGTTTTCCTTTTTTTACACAAGAAGGACTATAATGTGACAATTATAGTGTGTGCTATTAACAGTGAATTCATTTTTAAGTTGAAGTAATTCATTTTTCCAGACTCAAGTTTGATAAATGACACCAAATTCTCTGGACATCCAGGTACCTCAGCACATAGGTGGAAGTAGCAGAGCAGAATTGTGGCCTCAGAGCAGGTGATGAGGAGAATAATGAAAACCAGGAACAGGAACCCAAACATGTAGTACATCTGATGAGACCTGAAAGAAACAAGGCAACATGTGAGAAAGAGCCAAACTCCTCCTTGTCGTTCAGAACATGAATTGCAGACCAATCTGGACAGACAGGGTTCCTGTCTTCTTCTTACCAAATGCTGTTGAGGATGAAGAAAAGCTGGATGAAGATGCAGCCAAAGGGCAGGATGCCACCCATCACTATACCGGGAATAGGCTTTGTAAAGAATGACTGCTCAGGAATTTGACGGGGGATTTGGTTGGTTCGCACTGGTTGCTCAATTGCCTGCACAGCAACAGAAATGGTGAATAAATTATTAGAAAAACACACACATTTCATCTTTTGAGCTAGACAAATTAATAAACTAGGAGGCCTAACTCACAGCCTTCTTGAATCCAAAGTAGGCACCAATGAAGGTGAGGGGCACGGAGATTCCAAACCACAGAGCCAAAATGGCCACCAGAGTGCCAAAGGGGATTGCTGCTGAGGAACCCTCCACCCAAAGGATCAGGTTCATCAGGAAGAAGTCTGCAAACACAATACTAGAGAGGGGAGGTGGTTGAAGGACAATGACACAGAAAAAGATAATACATGTGAGATGGATAAAAGCAGTGTGTAAGGCAAGGTAAATGCATATACGGTGTCACTCCCGTACTCCAGGGCAGAAATCAGACAAAAGAAGGGAATCCAAGCAAATGCAGCAAATGAACTTACCCTGGGCACAAGAGTGCCGTCAGCAAGACGTTTGTCTTCCACTTTTCACCTCCGAAAGCTGAGAACAGAAACGGAGGATGAGAATATCGTGTTAAGAATGATCACGCTGACTGTAACACGTTCTGTGTTGACTCTGAAGACTTTCATGAAACTGGACTCTTACTTTTGTAAAGGCGTGCAGACACATAGCCAGCGGGCGTGCCCAGCAGAACCCAGAGGACCACAGCACAAGTCATAAGAGCCCCTCTGTTGGCCGGTGACAGGAAACCCAGACAGGCCAGGACTACAAAGGACAAACAGTCATCAGTGCACTCATTCAGACATGCCAGCACCATTGCACATGAAGTACTGAAATATCAATACAAAGGCTGCTTTTAATGCTACTGCTACACGCATAACTTCAGACTGTAAAACCTAAAATTGGCTTGACATATATGCCCTTACACGCGTCTTCTTGGTTGATAATGTAGTTCACTATATTTCAGAGCCTCCCACAGATGGACCCTTGAAATTGAACTTCTGTGGAAAGACTTAATTGTTCTACTGCCTCGCTGGCTGTAGGGATGTCTGTTACCATGATGGCAAAATAAAAGTCAGCTAACAAGGTATGTTTTGGGAGATAACCAGCCGAGCTTTAACTTTCATTGTCTTGAAAGTTCCACATAATGTCTCCAGTTTCTCTCTAGTATATAATATATTGCAGCCTATTATGAAATAGTCCTTACAGAGTGTGATGAAGGTCATGATGAAGATCTGGGTGCCCTGTCCAAGGAACACAGACAGCAACATGCCTTTCCTGGGGGGGCGGAAAACATCCCCATGCACCTGCTTCCACCCAGACTCCTCCTGTGCGTCCTCCTGGGAGGGGAGACAGACAACAACACAGCAACAGTCACAATCCATTAAGTACTGAACATTTGCAAATAATAAAAGTTAAAGGTTAACCAACCACCAAGAAGTGAATATTGCCTCACAATCTGACACCTGCTAGCAAAGCTTCATAAAGGTGAAGACTGAGAAAACTTGGTTTACCAAAAGCTATAAAATATGGTGTGAAAAACTCAGTTTCAAACGTTTTGAAACTTGCGGATTAAAAAAGGTCCACACCACATTTTACATTTTGTTCTAACGTGCCTATTTGCCGCAATCACACACCCAAACACTTGATTTAATAGCCACAAAAGGTTCAAAATGTCTTTCAATAAGCTTACATAGAGTAGAGAGGATTTTTCCTTGGTCGATGGAAGCTTTATCAAGTCTGCCTGTGAAATGTAACAAAATATTTATAATTCTGGGTACTGTGCACCCAGTGTGCTGGGTGGTATTTCACACTGCAGAATTAAAGCATTAGCCATGTAACTGTGATAGAGATGACCAGTAAACACTGCCAGATGAAAACCTTAACCAGTCATATTTGTAAGTTAAATGTTTCAGCTAAAATCTAATGATTTCATTATCCACCATGGGATAAGAAAAAATTACAACCACAGACATAAAGTGGCCTTTTCAAACCCAAAAACAAAATTTCAATAATGTATTGACATCTAGCTAAAAACAAGGCTGCTCTTCAAAGTGAAATGGTACCAGCTACTTTGAATAGTTAATTTGCATGGTGGCAACATGGTGCCCTCCAATACACAAATAAGACAAGAACTAATGACATTTAAAGGCATAGTGTGTAAGATTTAGGGGGATCTATTGGCAGAAATGAATGAAATGAAAGAGGATTTAAAATTCACTCGTCACTCGTGCTGATTAACAGGGCTCCACCAGAAACATCTCTAAATGCACAGTAGGGCGCAGATTCTACAGATTATTTTTATAACATCTTAGTTCTGATAGTAAGTTAGTTAAACAGCCTTAATATCGGCGTAGGAAAAACCAATCACTGATCATCCCTTCAATGTTGATATACAATCCGATCATCAATCGGCACAAGCCAAGCGCGAACAAACCTGAAGGCCACCGTAGGTTCTCCTACACGCTTGGAAAGGGAGGGGTAAGGTCAGGAGTATTTAGTTTGTTGCAATCTGCAACCTTACCACTCGATGCCACTAAATCTTACATACTGCTCCTTTAAGTACTGTACCCTTAAGGGTATAATCTGTTTTTGGTTTATTTCCAACAACTGCATCTTCAAGAAATCTTCACTTGTATGCTAGTGCTTCATATACACATCTGGATCAGCTCCAACTGAGAGAGAGCTCAACAATGTCTTTACCTGGTCCACCTGGTTGTATCTGGCAATATCCTTGTGCAGGGTTCTCAGCATGATCATAGCAACCATGCCAGACAGGAAGAGGACAATGACCAAGGAGTTCATGATGCTGGACAAACACACAAGACACACCATAGCATCAACTAACAAATATCAAGACCCAGGAAGTTTTAGGGAGAGAGACAGAGTTTCTGTGGTGCATAATGTGAAAAATATCTTCAAACCTAAACCACTGGATGTTGGTGTGAGGCATGGAGACCAGGATGTAGTCCCACCTAGAGGCCCACTTGATAGAATTGTTTTCCTGTAAAAGGAAGTAAAATTACTGCAAATCCATTACATACAAAATGTTCTTTTCATTCTCACAGGTACATAGAAACTGTTATATATTAGTTACACATAATTCGTTAAATTATACAATTAGTCATATAGTTTGGAGGCTTACCTCAAATGTGACTGAGTAGGTGTAAACTACCGACACATCATTTTCAAACTCCCCAGGAACCTCCATTGGGTTACCTCCTTCACAACTTGGGTTTTTCTCATCCGCATGTTGGATACTGTTGGGCACAAAACACACAAAATTCTTCATGTCAGATTATTAATGAAGCTGGTGTGAGATTCGGACTGTGAGTTGTCATTCACTGCAACATGTTGAGGTAGATTAGACCCAAATCAAAACATGGTGGCATCATGTCCATTTACTACCAATCACAATTACCTCTTTGGCTCCAGAGTGGCAGCGACCAGCCGAGCTCCTCTCCATCCTTCTGATGCTCCATTGTGGTAAGTGATCTTGATGTCCACGTGGTTGAAGACATAAAATGTGTTCTTCTTGTTGAACTCAGCCTGAAAATTCAGTTCAATATCAATATATTATATATAATATATATATATATATATATATAATATAATATTCAATATCAGGTGCTCATTCCTCAGGGTAAGATTTGTAAAGAAACATCTGTATGTTGTTAAGTGTTTTCTATGCTGAATTTTATGACATGACTTCCAACTTCACCTTTATCCTTCTTATGTCAATTGTACTATTCTGTATCTGCACAGCAAGGACCCATCAATTCTCATAATGTCAGATTTTTAGTTACATCAATGACTTTGCTTCAATAATTAGATGAAATTACATAGTGTATCCTTAAGTATCATCAAATACTGTTTGAGATTTTAAATGACAGTTTATAGTAAATTAACTTTTGTATTTGAACACAACATGTATTATATGTTATCAAAACTAAACAGAGAAATTATTACACCTGGTTATTATTAGTAGATGTGAAAATACTAAATTACTATATCCTTATAGGACACCTTTTACAAATTCAAGACTCAATATATCATTATGAGCACCACTTCACAAGCAGATGACCAATTAGGTAAAACTTAATATGTTAAGTAGAGTGCACGTTAGAAGACAGAAATCACAACTCACATTGATAACACAAGCATCTTTAGCTCTGCCATCTAAGGTAACAAGGCAGCCAATGGGGAAGCCTGGGTTGCAGTACTTCTGACCATCTTCCACATCATAGCACCACGTCACCGGCATGTTGTCAATGATCCTGGAAAAATAATTGGTTTACCCCAACAAGCTTCTTGATAAAAAAACAGTCATGTCTGTTTGCTGACAATTTTATGTTAATATTGTCAACCATCTTTCAAACAAAACCTCCATACTACAAATGACTCACAAGTAAAACTTAAAGTACAGTACAGTACATGTTTTACTAACCAGTGGTGCTGGTAGTTCAGCTGCATTCCCATCTTAAGAAAATCCAGTTTGGTCGCATCCTCCTGATTGCCTTTCTTGTAGGTCTTTGTGCACACCGCCTTGCATTTAACATCTTGTTTGAAGTTGAACTGTACAAGGCAGATGAGAGGCATGTTGCATCAAGACAATACACATTAAATAAAGGGAACTTAAATGGAATCTAAAATACGCAACACCATGAACGGCACACGGGCTTACATACTCTGGTTAACACCCACCTTGTATGGTGAAGACTCAATTCTTTCACCAAACAGCACCTGTCCTAGGTTCTCAGAAGGCCTCTTTTCCTTGGCATCTTTGCAAAAGTCGAACCTTAAACAAATTTACATTTGGTCGCACACAATGAGAAGATGGTATTGACTTGGTAAACATACATTCAGACATTACATAAATGGCATCAAGCAGAAACTAATTGTTACTTACACATCATACTCATAAGGCAGGACTGACTCCACTGAGTCCAAGCGATTGACAAACAGCTGAATCACTGTCTGTAAAGAAGCAAAAACAGTTTGTCTTTCAGTCTATATTTGTTGACCTGAAACAAAGCAATAATGACTATTATCTCTCATAATTCATTGTATGAAACAGTGTTCATGTGCTAACAGTCTCATGCTAGGCTGGTGACAAACTGGTCACCTCAGGCCGTATATATACTGCATTGGCAATGACAGCGAATACCAAGAAAAACAATTAACAACGCATCAGAATATTATGCCACTGCTCCGGTTCCAGGTAATAGCCGGGGCCTAACAACGGAGGACTGGCATGCTAGCAAGATGAAGGGAGCTAACAAACTGAAATGAACATGCCAATTCAAACTACATCAGAAAAATGCACTACATTACATAAGAAGTATGAGACTTATGAATTCACCATACCTGGCAATCTTCACCACCTTTGCCGTCTTCACAAAAACTCACAGGCGCTAAACCCGGAAGATAAAACGCCGAGCACGAGCAGAAATACGAGACTAGCGAATAAACCAGCACAAAACCAACGTGTGTCCGCCTCTTCATTTTATCGCAGACACGGTTCTTCGAAGGTGTCCTTTTTGATATGTGTCTAAGGAAAGTGTTCCTTCTTCTGAGGGAAAGGGAATGTTTGCTAGCCGTTCACTGTTAGCTAGCTCTTTCTACCCAGAGGCTGAGCTGACCTGACTGGCGCAACCAGCATCCGTGACGTCCAGCTCTGTCAAGCAATGCGGAAGTCACAAGGCCAATACCGGAAGTCAAATGATTTTACCTTCGAAATAAATACATATAATAAGTAATCTGTTTAGTTTGTAGGATTTATACATTTATAGCTGATCTAGATACACCCATCATATTGTCTGTAGGATAATTTTATACAAACATGATTATGAATAATTAATTTTTTTCAAATTGAGCAACACGTACATGGTCAATGATTTTACGTTGAAAGGACTAAATCGGACGCCATATTTTCTTCTGACCGACTTGACACCGTGGAAGTAATACTGACGTTGCCTATCGGATCCTCCTTAAACATCCTTGTTTTCTTCACAAGAGCGTTATACTGCACACGAGTTAGAAAAACGCTTGATGAAATAATAATATATACATATATATATAAGAGAATAAAATATAAAGAGGAAGCGAGAGAAAAAAAGAGGGGAAACTACATTGAGATAATTCTGGCTAATTTTAGAGATCATTGTTTTGCACGGCTGACTTGAAAAACCGGAACGGCTACACATGCAAACAGATCTTATCATGGGAGTGGACATTGTCCTCTACATCTAGTCTTAAAACTTATGTATAACTTATATATTTTTGTGATCTGAAATTGTTGATTGAAATTGAAGTTAAATTTAAAAAATGTTTTTCAAAAAGACCCATTATAAAATAATCACTCCTTAACTAAAAGAGGCACAAGAAATACCGGTTTATTCTCGAGACGCCATTTGTGCACCTGCATAGCCTGTTTGGTGGATTAGTGAAAGTGACCAAATGCATTTTCATTTAAGTACTATACCTGAGTACTCCACTTCATTTTTTGAGAACTTAGAGAGAAGTTACTTTGCGGATTCAGATTTTACATGCAACCAATATGATCAGCAAACAATATATGATACTTTGTTAAATGTTAAACTACCCAACAGTATATAAAATAGTTAATATTAGTAGCTCCACCTTGACCGGGTACATTAAAATGCAGCTTACATGTTAATGTATCAACACTGATGATTAAAAAAATATATAGTCTAATAATGTAACACTGAAATAGGCCATTGGGGAAAAAATAGTACTTGTGGTACCTTAAATATATTTTATATATATTATAAATATATATGTTACTTCTTTTACACAAGAGTCTCTCCCACCAATGGTAATCAGTGGTTCCATAGAAACTTTGAACCTGTCTGGTGAGAGGGAAGCGGGACGTTGTGGGGTTGTAATAACTGAAATGAGCCATCTGAGAGGCTCAGGAAGTGCTTCTACCCTCAGGCCACTACAAGGAGGTCACTGCCTAAGACTGTTATAACCAGAGGGAATCAGCACCATAAATCTCACAAGTAAGAGAGTGCTGTAGTAACAAATTCATAATCATTGTGACTTATCACTAATAATAATAATAATAATAATAAGATATGGTATATGGTATCAGAGTCCAGTAGCAGCTAACGCACAGGAATATACAACAAAGTGGACATTTGAAACCTGGTTTTTTTTTTACATGTCTTGAGGGGATCTTTAAGTAGAGGATCGTTTTGAATTTGTTCATGCTGCAGTCCTGTAGCACGAACAAACTGTGATTCACAGTTTTGAACTGTAGGTGACAGCGTTACGCTTTGGGGCGTCTGCCGGAAAAAGAGAAGAAGAAGAAGAAGGAGGCGGAAAGGAGTGGAGAAAACGTCGGTCACTGTAGTTTACACAAAGGCGCGGCATAGTGCTGTATGGTAACGGCTGGCTGCGTGATTGTATACTTATAATAACAATAGTAGTGTTGTTTTTTATGCTTTTGAAGGCGCGTGCTATTTGTGAAGCACGAGACCCTCGCTAGCAGCTTGAATACTTGCTAGCCAGCGTTAGCCAAGTAACCAGCTACAACCGCTGGCACGTTTATCGCCATTTTGCGCATTCAACAGCCCAAGAGTTTCGCCAGCAGCAAGGTAACCCCCACAGAAATGTCTGGATACTGAGGGCAGATATAAAATGTTGTGTGGTTGTTTGCAAATGCTCAAAGTTTCAATGACTGTATATGACCCTTCTGTTGTTGCAGGTGGTGGATTTTGCAGCATGGCAGAGGCAGACCGACCCGGGAAGCTCTTCATCGGTGGACTGAACACTGAGACCACCGAGAAGGCCCTGGAGCAGTACTTCAGCAAATATGGCAGGATTGTCGAAGGTGTGAATGGAGCCACTGTTGGCCATTTTATTCTCAATTCTCTCCGTAGTTAACTCTGGATAAAATATTAGCTAAATGTTAAAAATACAATGCTGTTTCAGTTCTGCCCTGCTCTTGCTTATTCGCGCTATTAATGCATCCTAAATGCGTGTCCTAACTTGTAATTGTAAAGACATCATATGTCAAATGTTTTCATTTTTTGGGGAGTTGTGAATTACTCATTTTCAATTAAGAATTAGTAGTTATGAGTCTGAATTTATTGGTATAACTCTTCGATATGAAGTGTATAAAAGAATCTGAATAAACTTTAAAAAATCAATGTGGAATTAAAATGTTGGCACTAGTTTAAGAATCTATTGTAATTTTTTATTACTTCAATGGACTCTGGAGCGTAATCAGCACCTCATGTTTCTCCCTTAACTTCAGTCCCCATTTTCTCATCACTTACGAAGCCTGTTCTGAGCTACCCTCATTGCAAAGGACCTTGTTTACTGTTAAATGCAGTTTCGTCTTGCAGCAGGAAATAAAACCTTTGAACCATGAAGGGGACACATTGGTTAAAACCAAGAGTCTTACTTAAGTGTGTGCTTTTGTCCAACTTAAACTGTTGTGCAATCGTTGTACCTTTTTATCAGATAATAATGTAATCAGATGAAATCAGTCACATGGCACAAGCTCTCTTCTCACTCTGTATTTCCTCATTTCAGTTCTTTTGATGAAGGACCGTGAAACGAACAAATCAAGAGGCTTCGCTTTTGTTACCTTTGAAAGTCCAGCTGATGCAAAGGATGCAGCACGCGAGATGAATGGAAAGGTACCTACTCTCTTTAATCAGCTATAATCTTTAACAAAATCTGCTTAAATTTGTGATTGTAATTGTAACACTTCTACCACAGTCTCTTGATGGCAAGCCCATCAAAGTGGAACAAGCTACAAAGCCTCAGTTTGAGAGTGCTGGCAGACGAGGGCCTCCACCCATGCACTCCCGCAGCCGTGGTCCACCCAGAGGCCCCCGTGGTTCCAGGGGAGGTCCCGGTGGTATGAGGGGCCCACCATCCAGAGGTAAATTACCAATTTATTTATTTGGTCAGTTGAGCTTGTAAATTAATAGAATGTGTGTAATAGTAACATATTCTCATCGAATGCATTTTTTCCCGAATACATCTTTTGAGCTTAATTTGTTAATATTTGCATTTCTTGTCTGTGAAAAGACTACTATGATAATTCAGGGAATGTAGAACCCTTCTTTAAAGGGATGTCATCCAGAGGCCCCCCGCCGATGAAGAGAGGACCCCCAGTTCGCAACGGAGGTCCCCCGCCCAAGAGGTCTGCCCCATCTGGTCCCATGAGCAGAGGTAAGTGTGTGGGAATTTTTTAAGTACTTATCTCAATTTAAATTCACCCAGAGATGGGTATGTAAAAAAAACAAACAAAAAAAAAAAAATTGTACTGGCAGGATACCCACATCCAAGTCCAAAATTTCTGGATTTGGGTGGATTTGCTGACCATGTAGACTTCAACAGATTTTATTGCATCCAATTCTCACAAATCATCTAGCTCTCCTACAAGTACCCAGATGAGCCGTGTGTCTCTCAGGGTTATTTGGTGATTAATGAGCCGGTTTGTCATTACTTTGTTTCCAGCCCCCATGTCAAGGGACAGAGATCCCTATGGTCCACCCCCTCCTCGCAGAGACTCCATGATGTCCAGGAGGGACGATTATCCATCACCGAGAGATGACCATTACAACTCAAAAGACAGGTAGGACATTTCATATTTATTTACAATATAAAGTGGTGTATTACTATGTACTATTTGGACAAATCTACATTTTTGCAGACTTTGTTGAGCTGAAACGAAAGTATTTTGAATGTTAGTGTTTTGCTATACACAAACTGTGACAAATGTTTTTTAACTTGTAGAAGTAAAACAAATGAAAATATGGTTTGTAGTGTTAGAAATATTTGATCCAGATTATGGTATGATGTGATCCAGATTCATATTTTATGCTGCTGAAATCTGTTTTCCTTCTCTTTCTTGAAACTTGCTTGAAAACACATGGGCAGCTGAGTTTGAGCTGCCATGCATCTGGGAAGATTAAGTTACTTCAGTATAATAGAAAACTAAACTGTAACTGTATAGCTCTTTGGCCAAAAGATCATAGCAGTCGACTGAAATTTAATACATTATAATTTTGATAACAATTTTAACAGTGTTTGTCACTTACCAAGTAAGATATTTAACACATCATGGTTATAGCTCTGCAGTTAATTATTCTGTCTTTCACAGCTACTCCAGTCGGGATTATAATTCCAGAGATTCGAGGGACTATGGACCTCCTCCCAGAGATTATTCATACAGAGAATACTCCAATTCCAGTTCGCGAGATGACTATGGCTCAATGTCAAGAGGATACAGGTATGAGTATGGGTTGATACAGAAGGTTAAAAACTGAGATCAGATCTCACCTGGTCATCAACTAACAATTGTGCATATCATTTAGTGACCGCGATGGTTATGGGGGAGGACGGGAACCCAGAACCTATATGGACCGTCCAAGTGGTGGCTCCTACAGAGATTCATATGATGGTTACGGTAAGATATGACTCCATGAGTGTAATGACAACAGATAAGCAATGTGGCACAAAGAAGAGCTGCACAAATAACCAACCAAATCACAGCATTGACTACCGCAATCTCCAGTCACAGGACGCTGCAGTTTTTTCCCCTCCCCAGAGGAAAGAGCATTTCAGGCAGCCTCTTTAAACTTTTTTCTTTCCCTTTGCCTCAATCCTGACCTGAAATCCAAGTTGCATATTTTCATGCTATCAGAAAGGTATAACCATTGGCATCTCAACTGAAAAACAAAATTATATTCAAAAGCTGTGTCCACATATCACAGTCCATATTAACACTGCATTCAGCAAAAAAAATCAGTTTTTGTTGCAATATCATGCAGAAATAACGCAGAATATTTAAAGTGCCCCAGAGAGTTTGCAACTATACGGAACCCTAAAAAGTCCTTGGAAACAACTGTTGACCACTCAGTGTTGCCTAGCAAAGCACTCCCTCAAGGAGTAACGTTCACAAAACCACCAAGACAACTCTGAAAACCTCGTCCTTACCTGCAGTTCTAACACTTGGAGCTCAAAAAGGAAAAATGGCTTCTCAGATCAATGGCATGCTGAAATGGGTAACACTGCCCATTTATTCCCTGTGCTTGGATAAGTTACTGCCCATATCAACTAAATATCCATGTTAAATTTAAGATCGATAACATGATGGGACATTTAAACATGTCATCCATTCAATTTACTTGTCACAGAATGAATTCTATTGGCAAAAAATGAGCACTTGACAGTGCAAGAAACTGTATAAATTGAACCTTGCCAATTACCTGACCCATTGACCCTGCAGGTAACTCTCGCAGCGCCCCACCTTCACGGGGCCCCCCACCATCCTATGGTGGGAGCAGTGGAAGCAGTCGTTACGATGACTATGGCAGCAGTTCCCGGGATGGCTATGGCAGTCGTGACAGTTACCCCAGCAGTCGGAGTGACCCATATCCACCTAGCCGTGGTGAGCGAATGGGCAGGCAGGAGAGGGGCCCAGCTCCCCCTGTCGAGAGAGGCTACCCTCCTCGTGATTCGTACAGCAGCTCAAGTCGTGGAGGGCCACGTGGTGGCCGTGGTGGCAATCGACCCGATAGAGGAATGGCTCGCAGCAGATACTGAACTGGACTTGGAAATCACATTAAAGCAAACGTTAGTCTCCGTGCACAGTTAACAAGTGTTTTGGATGCAATCTGACGACAAGACAAACTAGCCATGTCTAAATCTGTGGATTTATGAAGCTTAGCGTTGAACTGTATCTTGACTTTCCCAGTTTTTTATGTGTAAACGTTTTTTTTTTTTT
>NTHP01000187.1:632331-682722 GCA_003416845.1 Oplegnathus fasciatus
TTTTTTAGTATTTCTCTTGCTCATTTAACAGTACAGTTACCAAGTGAGTGTTAGTTTTTGTACATTCAGTGCTGTTGGAATCTGCAATGCCCTATAAGTCTGGCTTTCCTACTCTAATAAAGCTTTTAGTTGTACCTTGACCACTGCTCATCGATTTTCAAAACAAGGCCAGAGACATGAATGCTGAGTAACAACATGATCTCCTTTGAAAAGTTTGCTGTAAAGCTTTAGGTGAGTCTCTGCTCGTGCTATATAAATAGTCGAGTGACTTGAGTTCATTCTTAACACAAATGTGCCATCAACTGGACGCTGCTGTTTTCAAGGGTTAGGCCAATGTTACTGTCAAAATGTTCCAATGTAGTTTCCTTGGAAATGGATCCATCACCCTAGAGCCATTTGATGGCATGCAACGACAAAACCAAAGGCAACAACAACCAAATGCAACTCGACTGGTAGTCAACAGCTGGTAAGCAAAGCAAACCTCTTTGTTTCTCATCTGTAAATGAGTTTCTCATTGTCCTGTATTGCAATCTCAACCCTCAAAGGGTGATATTCAAGACAGCTTTTGCCTCAGAGGACAAAAGACAAAAGGAGGTCAACTGAATGTGCCTTTTTCATTGTAGTCCGTTTTCATCAGCTAAAATTGTCAAAAGTGCAGCAACATCCCAAGAAGTTTCGTCCTTTTTCAGCCATTTTGCCAACTGAGCCCTCAAAATGATCCTTTTTGCCCAACCCAATCGTCCAACCTCAGTAAAATAATTGGCAACAGTGCATTTTTACATGATAGGTAAAGATGTCTAGGTATTTGGTAAGAAGTTTTTCTGGGTAAAAATTAAAATGCCATTTTTAAATTAAGAGCCATTTTCTCAGTATCAAAACATTTTCCACAAGCATGCCAGTTCAAACAATGGAGACCTCTGGAAGAACACCATCGTCATAACTGCCCAACCGGACACAATCACTGAAGCGAATTCGCAGTCGGACCAAGGACTACAAAACCATTTTCAGATGTTTTATGAATACATGATTAAGAGAAGGGCAACATGTTAATAATGTGTTCTCATTGCAGGATGAAAACCCCTCCAAGGCAACTGCCCTTGCAACTTACCTGAATTGCATCCTCAAGTTGTTGGACCAATGAAACCACAGTGCACCAGTGCGGGTATGTCTGCCAGACTAATAGTAATCACTCAGTGTGAGTGTTGTATGAAAGGAAAGTATCATGGAGGAAGTTATGTGTATATATAAGTTATAAAAAGCAGAAATAGGTTCTTTACAAAATATTGTTTCTGCACACACACTGTGTGAAAATGTTGCAAATGACCACCACTGTTGATATGTAATCAGTTGGTTTTCATGTTTATTGTCTTTCAGATGCTGGAACACGCTTCTGTTGAGAGTGCTGGTTGAATCTTTTCTTCAAGAGGAAATACGTGTTGAAAGTGGGAAGAACACAAGCTGAGGATTTGTTCAAATTCATAGTTTCTGGTGTTTTCAATAAAGTTTACTTTAAAAAGAGCTTTTGTTGTTCACTCAGTTTTGTGTTGTCATGAAAGAACAATGCAGTTAGCACAATTTTCCCCCTGAAGTGGTTACTGTAGTTATTTGAGCTTACTGTAGTTATTTTTTTAAATGGGGCAGAGGTGTTTGTGTTACCGGGTTGTCATTGTTTTGTAACAATCTGTATTTTTTTTAACCTCCATTGTGATACTGTAGCTTTTCTAATGGTGATAAATAAACATTTACCATGATTAACTTTTACTTTACTTTTTTGTTTAGATTTATTTATTTACTCCTGCAAATATCAATTCAGTCAACATAAATTGAGTTGGCATAGAAAAAGTCAGAAAACCTCAGCATGACCCATCTTGATCAAATTTTCAAGCTATACTGTAGATGCTTTGGCTTTCAACTGCCTGATTAATCACCAAATAACCCTGCTAATGAATATTGGCAGACTACATGTCAGGTCCACTGATCACGTAATTCCTACAGTTAGTGGTACTTTTTTCTGATGCGAAATATGCTGATGCACATCCGATATCAGTTCCCTGGTGGTGTTCCCTGATTCTTGCTGCATTTTAACTTGTAATCTAATATGAGAGAAAATGCCCTCTGCCAGCATGTGCTACTTTGCAGAGGACAAAGTCTGCTGTCTATTGTTGAGGTGCCTATTTGCCAGTAGGGGTGATCATCAGTTTTGCGTGTAGAAACAGCGTCGTCCTTCCCCCACCGCCTCTTTTTTTTAACTTCTAGCTGAAGTGCGGATGTGAGTTGCATATTGATACGGAACAGGCCGCCAGTTTGGGTTTTTCTTTTTTTTTTTTTNTTTTTCAAGCAATGCGTGCTTAGGCAATGATCATTTCGTGGAGCTATGAACCCAGAGGAGCAGACTGTAACGTGGTTAATATCACTAGGAGTGCTCAGCTCGCCTAAAAAGAACATAGCGGACCCGGAGGACTTTTTAAAAACATCGCTGAAGGATGGGGTCGTCTTGTGCAAGCTCACGGAGCGGCTCATACCTGGCTTCACTCCCAAGGTGAGTTGTTGGTTTAAGTTAACTTAAAGTCAACAAATGCCAAATGATCGACAGCTGCTGGTGAAGGGAAGGGAGGGGTTTGATTAAAATGATACCGACTTGAACTTCTCCCTGCAGCAGGCCTTTCGTTTTTTTTGTAGCTCACAGCACTCGAGGCGTGAAGTTTTGTTTTAATCGCCGGTTTTTGTTTGCTGTGCAATGTTTCGAATTACTGCTGCATTTGTTGAGTTTTCACACGCGAGATTTCAAGATGTGGTTTCCTGTGAAGCGAGGAAAATGTTCCGCATTCTTGATACGAGTGAGTCGGTGTGAACACCCACCAAAAAAACAGGACAAATATCTGTAGGACGAGTGCGTGAAACATTGAACGCGTTTGGGATGGTGGGGGGGGCGAGCAGGGGGACTCCACGGGACAGTTTATAAACAACTTTTTTTTTTTGGGACGTGATGAATCAACATTAATAACACGCTCGGGTTAGTTGTCGAGATGACAAAGTTGGTAATGATAAACAACAGTTGCAAAGACAGTTCGTCACTTCCTCCTGAAAGGCTCGGCTCTTCCCGGTGCGACCTCCCCTTTGAAAGAAGCGGCGTCAACGCAACTGGAAATAGCCAACAAAACCGGAAGTAGTAACTTCTCTCTTGTGTGGTTTACTACCGCTCTTAGTTTGTTGCTGTTTCTGTTTGTTTGTCATACATCCCTCCAAAAAGAGCAGTGTGGACTTAAACTACAAGCAGCGTAAAGACAAACATGTCCTCCATATTTATTTTTTAAACGTTGCTACGCGACCGTTAATAACTTTTATTTTGAAAGTTTTGAAAGTGAGCGGATGTTTTGCTTAAATGTGTCTCGTTTGACGTTTCTGTGGTGTTAATGGTTATGTATCCATGAAGGAGACGCAGGAAGAATCCACAGTTATTTTGTTAACTGTAGGTGACCACATTTGGGATTGCTAAAACAATGTCACTTTACGCGCTTTCCTGTGTAACTGAAATGACAGCAGCATCTGCGTTAGATAGCTACGTGCTTGTGTCAGATGTCTTATCTGCCATACTATGCCGAGGTATGTGTTTATATATTTATTTCGTGTGTGTGTGCTCAGTATTGCCAGGACCCGAGGACCGAAGCCGACTGCGTTTCCAACATCAGGGAGTTTTTGAGAGGATGCTCGTCCTTGAAAGTGGAGGTAAGCTGCTGTGTTATCTGTCAAGTTTAAAGCAGAAACGTGCGATGTTTTGACATGGCCTGACCTCTCTTTCATTATCTCCTTACTTAGCCCTCTTGGCCCACTGCAGTTTCCAGAGAAGACTTAAACTCACTCTTGCTTCTGTTGTCATCTTCTTACCCTGCAGGCATATGTTTTGTTCTCACGTCCATGCTGTCACTCCTACTGACCAGACAAGAAGGGAACTTCAAATGACTTAGTTTAGTTTTCAACAGTGTTTACTTCCTTTTAAACTCCCTTTCTCTTTTATGCTGCAGTGATACTTGTTTATTGCTGCAGCTTAAAAGCTCCCCTAGGCACACGCCCAAGGTCTGTATTGCTAAAAAAGATGTCCTTATAGTGGACAAATGATTTGCAGATGTTGGGAGTTTTCTCTGTCTCTGTACCAGCCTGTTTGTGACTGCCACACTGGACAGTAATTTCAGCTTTATAAATAATCTTTTCTGGTCGTGAATCACATCGGTTGGTTTCTTTAAACGGCTAATTGAGTCAGCAAGCCTGGCTCATTGCGAAGTCAAGTGGTTCAGTAGTTCTGCCCAGTTGGCTTGTTATGTCTGGGAGGTCCCCTTTGCTTTTATCCACCAACCCTGCCATAACCCATAATTAGAGCTTTTTTTGCGGCCAGCCAGTAGCTCATGGGCAGAAGTTTTTGGAGAGCCACTGTCAAATGTATCAGCCAGGGGATGTCCGTGGCGCTACAGCGAGCCCTACCCATCGTTTGGTCAGTGATGTGATCGTGGTTGGAGAACTTTTTCTCTCTTTTCTTTCGCCATTGCAAATAGTGCCTGTGTGTCCTGTGACTGCACAAAGAGAGCAGTCATACTGCTTTCACTTCTGCCCTGAGAAGCAGAAAGAGGAAGCGCCAATTACGGCTCAAAGCCTCTGATATTCTGCTGTGTTATAAGCTGCATGAGATGATTTATTTGGTCTGATTTTGTACACTACTACAGTCACTCAGAGTAGCATGAATTCATAACATGACTCATTGAAACTACTGTACCTAACCATGGTGAAGATCTCAATACTGGCAACAGTTATTGCTGATCAAGGTCAATGCTTGGATGTAAAACCCATGTGCTCCTTCATTTTGTTTTATCTGTTCAAATGGGGGTTTTTCCTGCATTTTTCTGCCTTTGAAACCAGTGGTATAAAATCATTACGTATAAATCTAACGTTGTGTTCTAGATATTTTTTTACATGATGACAAGCAAGCTGAATAAATCTTGTTAGTCATGTAGACCCTAACGCTGATCTCATACCCAGAGATGTGATGGTCACACTTGCTTTAACCGTGAATGAGGTTGTACACAACTCACGAACGAGGCTGAATTACTCAAACTCTAAATTTAAGATGTTTTATTTAAAATGTGAAACCTTATCTGCTGGAGGAAAGAAGATAGCTGTCTGAGACAGAGCGAGCCAGCAGTGTGACTGTGAGAGTGTGTGTGTGTGTGTGTGAGTGAGCATCTATGTGCGCAGCGAATCGCAAATGAGTCTGGCACTGTCTGTTTTATTACAAACCACTAAGTCACAAAATATGGGTCACGCTCAACATGTCTCTGTCTTGTTATAGGCTTATATAAATCCCTGTGCGTGTTTTATTGTGTGTGTGTGTCTCTATTGTTTGTGCTGCAGCCTGGAATGAGTGTGTCTCTCTCCGTCCGTCTGTGTGCACTTAGCAAGCATCACTGCTCAGATCTGAGCTATCAGTAGAAAAAGTTCTACTTTTGACTTACTCTTCTTCCTCATATGATGGATGGTTGGTTGGTTTGTTTTTTTTCTTTTTTGGTCTAATAGTGTTTTCCCTGTTCCTTTTTCCGTCCAGGGGTTTGAACCAGAGTGGTTATACACTGGCGATAATTTTGGCAAAGTGCTGACCACTTTGCTGGCGGTCAACTTTGCCACACAAGGTAAGAGTTTTGCCGTCTCTCTCTGTACCTTCGGTCCCCCACATCGAGGACTGCTTGATAATATTTTGTCCTCTCTGAAAGTAAAGAATCAAATAGTAGTGAGTAGTAGTTTTTACGTTACGGTATCCTGATGTGTGAAAATTATGCAACAAAAGTCTGTATATTATGCTTTATACTTCACAAAATGCTTCTTCAGTCACTTGATGTAAACTTCCCAATAAGCAAGCTTAGATAATGCACAAACGGTACATATTAGCAGTGGCCGGGTGATGCCTCGTGTGTGTGCTATGTTGGTTGATCTTTGTCATTTTTCACAGACTTTGTCCATGCTGCCATTCTAAATCATGATTGGGTGTGTAACCCATGGGCAGCTGGCATGGCAGTGTGTGTTTGTGTCATGCTGGGTGCCATATTTCCTCATGTGCATCCATAGCTTGATACACCCTTAATAATGTCCTCTTTTGTTCGTTTTATGTGTGTGTTGTTTTTTTTTATATACATTTAGATTAACCTGAAAGTCAAGCAAAATGCAAAATGTGACTGAATGTGAGTGTATTGCTTTTAGACACACATACGCCCCCTTCTCAAGTGCATTTCTTCAATAAGGACGCAGCATAAAATGGTTCGCAGTGCAGCAGCAGCCCCACAGCAGTTTGGGGCTAATTACTTCGCTCGAGAGTCCTTGTTTAGGGGCACTGAAGAGGTAATGCCAGTCTACTTCCAGTTTCCAGCTCACAGCTGCCAGAGAACCAGCAGCCTTAGAATAATTTAGTCAGCGTTTTTAAACCAATCTCCCTCCTCTGCATGCTTTATAGTAATGCATAATGTTCCAGACGATTTGAGAACACGTGCTTGTGACATTCCTCTATGTAAACAGTGTAGCAGATATGTGCCTTAGGTTGTGCCTGAATGACTGTAAAGATGGAGCATAATATTCGTGCTGTGGCTAATGATTATTTTCATTGTTGATTATTCTGTTTGTTGTGCTTCTGATTAATTGATTAGTCTATAAATGTCACAAAATTGTGACCTTCAGTTCGCTTGAGGTGACGTCTTCATATTGCTTGTTTTGTCAGACTAACAGTACGAAACACAGATATACAATTTACAATCATATAAACAGAAAAATCCTCACATTTTAGAAGCTAGTAGCAGCAAATGTTTGGCATTTCTGCTTGATAAATGACTTAAGTGACTTAATTCATTATTAAAATAGTTGTAAATTCATTTTCTATCTTGTGATCCATCAATTAATCGGCTAATTGTTTCAATACTGCGTGACATTACCTTCCTTTGGTGATATGTTACACTTGCTCTGACTTTGTTAATGCATGATCAATCTCTTGAGTGCGCTGAAACGAAGGGGGAGGATGTGTGCCACATTGTGAGATGTGGACCAGAAGTCTCTGCCAGTGCTGGGCTCTGCTTGATATGCAAATCTTTTATAGGCTGCCCATGCCCAGCAGCTGTTCTCCCATCTTCAAAAGTGAACTTGATTTGAAGTGGATTAGTCACAAGTTAGTTGATATGATCAAACATAAGAGGCCTCTGTGTTTTTGCTCGTGATCCTCTTCCAAGCCCAGCTTTGCTCCGGCCTCATGCGTTTCTTTGCTCAGCATTTATGTTTGTTTAGGGTAAATGCTTTTGAACATTGCCTGCATGCAAAAATAACAGAGGTAACCACAGAGCTTAGCTGACAGAAGGGCTTGTTAGGCATCTCTGTGTGTGTGGGGAGTGGCATGTGGGATCCATGAGCTCCACCTGTGCTGCATGTGGACTGTCCGACTGCCTTCAGTGTCCTTTTCATCATATGAGTTAGGCCTCCCTGACGTCTCAGCATATGGAAATCTCTGGGGAATCTCCAGCCTTTTCCCATCTTAACATTTCGTAGATTCCAGATGATCTGCTGATAAAACAAGATTACACAAAAAGCGTCTCCATGGCACATTTTCCTGCCTGTAAGTGAAAGTGCACTAGAGCATTTGTCAATTTTACAGCCTCCGAGTTGAACTCCTTATTGGATCTGAATTAGAGGTTGCTGAGGCTAATGGTGGACTCTTATTATTTTTTATTCTTTTGTAATTTGCACAAAGATTAGACAGTGGACCTAGCTGGCATCCAGTTGGCATTTGATAGGGAGTCTTCAGACAGTGTGTTTGTGCTTGTTAGCCCGTAAGAGGCTGCAGGGCTGCCATGTGTCACTTTTCAAGTGAGTAGTGGTGGCAACACAATTGATACCTCTGTCAGTGCATCTCAAGGACTGCACTCGCACTGCAGGACAGCTGGCAGCCACTGACCCTCAATCACTGTTCGTCTGCTGCAGTGGCTCGGTAATGACACTGTAGAGCGGTTGTGTGTCGGGAACATAAATTTGACTTTGAAGTCACTCACTGGACTGTGCTCCAGATAAGAGACAGGGTTTGAGGAAATGTTGTTAAATGTGTGTCGATTAGTCAAATGAATGTATTTGCTGGACCAACACATAGACTGTATGAGTGATCACTGAGACATATTTGTATTATAGTCTGAAGACCGCATGTTGCTGTCCTTTTTACAGCTGCTTGGTCTTATTTTGGAGCGATGTGCCAGTTTTGGTTAAATCAGATGATTCTATCAGGCATAAATGTGTAGCCTGTGCGTGTGTGTGTTTACTGTCCTGGGGCTGTGCAGAGCAATGGACCATACTCACATGAATTATCATCAAGTTGTCAGCCCCCTTAAGTACAGTATGTGCACCTGCGTCAACTGTNGTGGGTGGGTGGGTGTGTGGGTGTTTTCAAGGTGAAGTTATGTTGTTCACCTGATGAGAACAAGACCAGGGAGTCATGAGTTCAAACATCATTGTAACTGAAATAACTGAGGCTCTATATTTCCTCTGTTTGTGTCCATAGACTGTGCTGCTGAGAGGTCATGTCCGCAGTCCGGTGCCCCCTCTCCTAGTCAGTCGACATCTTCACACACACTCTCCTCTGCCAAATCCAAAGGCTCTCTGCGTAGACAATCCAAATCAGTGGTATGGTCTCTTCTATATACACCTATATTTTCTGTCTTTCTGTTGTCTGCTCACATCACATGCTTGAAAGTGGTTCGCCCCAGTTTGATTTTCCACATTTTGCAGATTTTTTACATTGATTTTGAAAGATTATTTAGTGGCTGTTTACCCCAGATACACACATTGCACTCCCTTGTACAATGAAGAAATGATCCTAAATTTAAAAGCAAAATGTGCAGGTCAAAGACTGGGTGAATATATTCTCAATGCACCGTATATATGCACATTCATACAGGTATTTTTGCTGATATGCCTCACAAGATTTATGTTTGTGTTGCTCACCGTCTATGACAACCTCTCTAACAGGAGATGTCTGAGAACGGTGGAGGTGGGCAGTTGATGGTGAAGGCCCGCTTCAACTTCAAGCAGAACAACGAGGATGAGCTGTCATTCGGTAAAGGTGACATGATCATTGTGACGCGGCAGGAGGAGGGAGGATGGTGGGAGGGCACACTCAACGGCAAGACGGGCTGGTTCCCCAGTAACTACGTCCGGGAGATCAAACCCTGCGGTGAGTTGGGCCACACAATCAGCATCATGAGTATGATCAGTTTCAAACAGAGTTTATTCCAAACATTTTGTGTAATATACAAAATATACGTTCAGCTAAACTTGCAAGGTCATTTGCATTTAACACCTTATTTTGGAAGTGTAATGATGATGCTGTGACATTGTTCTGTTTGAAAAAAAAAAAGCTGTGATGTAAAATGGTCATGTTAGAAAATTCATAACAGCTTGTGTAGGTCACTTAAGAGGTCATCTGAAACACATTTCCCTATAAGGAATGTCTTCACTTGGATGTTTAAAATCCCAACTGATTTCTAAGATGGTTATTATTGTCTGGATGTTCAGTATAAATGTTGTTTTTTTAAATCTTTTTGATAATTATTATGAATTAGTTCTGAGGAGCTCTCCAATCAAATCAAATTGTTGCTTATCTCCTCTACAGAGAAGCCAGTGTCTCCTAAAGGAACTCAGCTGACCAAGAACTACTACAGTGTGGTGAGTCAAAGTTATGCAGGTCGTTTAAAAATATATATTTTTTATGTCACTTCGTTTACACAAAAAAATTTGTGTTTTTACGCAGATCTTAATAATGATTAGAGCAGAAATTCATAAATTTAAAATGTATTTGTCATTTTTACATCTCGACTGTTTATTGGAGTTTGTCAAAACGTAGGTTTTCTTGCTACTGAGAAATTTTGGTCATCAGGTCACACATGTTAAAAAGTGGCAACAAAATAAATAACATAATTGAAATCGTCTAACAAGAGTAAATGAGCTAAGATCTGGAAAGTGATTTAAGCTCACACTGACTGCATTTTCTAATTACTCTGAACAGCTGCTTTTGTTGCTCATGCATAAACCAAAATACTTAGTAATCATGGGATCAGTCTGTCTGCTTGTCATATTAGTATTCTTCATTTTGTTTATTTTTGTGGAGTTTTTTTTTACTTCAACAAATGCTACACCTAACTTCTCCATTTCAAACTCAGCACGGCATCACTTTGCTTTCTCACTTTTAAGTGAACTAAAAAGAAGAAAAGTACTGATGAAGTATTGTTGACTAATAAAGACAAAAACATCCAGATTTTCCTGATTAGTAACAAGTTTTGCCTAAGAACTTTACTTTCAAGAAACACTGTTCTTTCCTGGAATCTGCCAACATTAACTATTCTGCTGATTGTGCTGCTTTTGCAGGTTGTACAGGACATCTTGGAACATGAGCGGGAGTTTGTCAAAGATTTACAAACAGTGCTGAGTTGTTATCTACGACCCCTGCAAGCCAGCGACAAGTAAGGGCACTGACAAGATGTGACAGATCCATTAATGGGCAAAAAGATCACTTAAGGCAGAGGACAATGTACTACATCTGAAATTAACATTTTCAGAAATAAGACAATATTCTTGAATTTACTGATATTGTAATCAATGATGATGCTTACTGCACTTTCATGTTTAACTTTATTTCATCCTGCATGTTGTAGGGCAGTCATTATCTTCTCCACTTATGCTAAAATGTGTAAATTTTCAGGCTGAGCAGTGCAGACAGCGCCACCCTGAGTGGAAACCTGGAGGAGGTCCTCACCTTCCAGCAGGGACTATGTGTGGCTTTGGAGGACTGTACCAAGTAAGCAATGCTGGACATGGCCCTCCATGAAAACCTTTAGTAGTTTGATCAGTTATATTCAACTTCTATTATAACACTCAATGAGAGCAATGCTTGGACCACAGTGTACACTTTCCTGTGCTTGTCCTGTAAGACATAATCAAATGCCTTCAGAAGACCATTCTAGTTTTCATTTATGTTTTACAGTAGATTTACTACACTGCACACATGCTATACATTACTGCCAAGTGTTCTGCACAGCATACCATACTTGATTTATATTTTTGCAATGAAAAAACATTTTAAAATAGGTAATCCATCATAGTGACCATGCAGCCCAGTATATTTTTCTCAAAGTTACTATCTTTGCACACGCTGTTGAAGAAACTCTGACATTCAAAACTAGTGGAAACAAATGGCTGCCTTGGGGGAATGAAAATGCATTCGTACATCTTAGAAGGTATGGTATAGTATGCTTTGGAAAATGGCCAGTAGCAATGTGAAGTGTGTACAGTCTAAAAATAGCCCATAAATTATAAAAAATACCTTTTTAAACGATATAATGTTAGCTTCAGGCCTTGAAACGTCTTAAATATTGTGGTCTTCTGTTAATATGGAGAGGATTCAGCAGAGTGTCAAGAGACCTGTACTCTGCCAGGTTTCAAAACTGCAAGAACAGTCTTGTAATGTACCTGTCAGTAAAAACGTCTTTGACAGGATACAATTACAGACGCCCTGGATAATGACACCTTTTCAGTTATTGGGAAATGAGTCAGTATATCGTCATTACAAACTTTTCTCTTTTTCTCTTTCCCCAACCCTTTGCTTCTGTCTTCACTCTTCACCTCTCTAACCTTGTCTCTGTCTCTCTGGCTTTGCAGAGTCCCAGAGGGCCAGCAGCGAGTGGCGGGCTGCTATTTAAACCTCATGTGTCAGATCAAGACTCTGTACCTGGCTTACTGCTCCAGCCACCCTTCGGCTGTTTGCATCCTCACTGACCACAGGTCAGCCCCTGCACACAAAACAGCATACCATAGCCATTCACTACCACAACAAAGAAAAGTCAGATTTTGAATCATGAAGGTATTTTGAAAAGTGGGATGAATAGTGCAAATTTATAGCCCTGCTGTCACATGACAACTGTGTTAAGTCATTTAGCCTCATTTTCAAATTGAGGTTTTCAGGCTTTTGACTTTAATGCGCCTCATGGTGGCAGACTCACACAACTCATGAAGATTACAACATTGTATTAGTAACAAACTATAATATAAACTGGTGGTTCCCAACCTGAGGTCCCCACAAGGGGTCACAAGATGAATTGGAGATGATTTCCTGCATAGTAAATAAGAAAAAAAAAAACAATATTATGCTGCACAAATTATCTTTATTCCTTGAATTTTTCTCTTATCTTCTTGTGAAATACGGTATAGTTTTGCATTTTCAGGGTCTAAAAAGATTTCTCGGACATGCACCCTGTAATATGTTAAGGGGTCAAAGGCAAAAAAGGTTGGGAACTATTTAAATACCTCTTTTTCACAGGAATTCGTTACATATGTTTAAGAAAAGTTGACATGGGTCATTACTGTGTGATTTATGCAACTACTGCATGTTGTTTTCCATTGATGAGCTGTAGTTTAGCTTTGAACCACAAGGTGTCAGACTTTCCATCTGTAAATGACGAGGAGCCTAAACTGAGTCTGAGCAGTTACAGCAAGTCCCTGTTTGCTGCAAGTTTCCTTAAATCCAGTTACTATTAAAATGCGTCATTCTCATGAAGTGGGACCTGCTCTTATGAATCTGAATTGTATAGATCACAGTCACTGTGAAACAGCAAAATGGCCATGGTGCCAAATGTTACAGTTTTGAGTAATGTAGAAGTGGCTTGTTAGGTTCTACACTGTGAGCTGCAGATTGACTTGAATTACACACAGGAAGCTGGCTGTTGACAGGATATATGAAGCTGTGGTTATGTTGACAGGCAAGCAAGACACTTTTTCACAGTAAGCACATTTGCATTTCAGTTGAAGGAGCCTTTTTGTGACATTCACATTTACCCAGTGTTACCAGTTAGTGTTGCTACAGGATACTGTATGATTGAAGTTTTGGATCATGGAAACTCATGAATGATGTTACTTTCAAAGCATGTTTTCAGGTTTGTAGTGAAAGGAATGTATTGCAGTCCGGTTGCAGCAAAAGTGCAAAAATTGCTGACCTAATTATTGCTGCCTTTTAAACTTTGTTAACATTATTACAGTTGCTTGTGGTCCCATTGTGTATGCAGCACAGGTGTGATAAACTTTTATGTTTTTACCACAGTGTTCTTGTTTCTTCTGAAAACGTGGTTGCATATGAGGCCAGTGAAGCCTGGAAAGTGGTTTATTTTTAATTTCATGGGTTTGCTGTCTCAAAATCTGAATTCAGTAAAAATATTGCATTTATTATCTTAAAATATGATATTGAATCTACTATGTAGCAACATGCTGCCATGTAGTTATGTAGTTTAGTTTTTCCTGGATCTAATGTTGTTGTTTTTTTAAGAACTGGAGTTATATGAAGTTTTAGAAGTCTATTTGATGCTTCTAACCTCCATATATTCTCGGTCTATCACAGCTTGAAAAAACAATCACTATACAGTACATCCTGATAAGGTCTCTTGCTGTATGTTATAAGTACACTGACACTGAGGCAGAGATGCTTCCTTTCTTTGCAGCAGATATTTGAACTGTTCAGCCTTTTGCCAGTATATGGGTGCTGGGTATTGGAATGTCCACACGTGTTCGTGTCATTGTATGTGTTTGTTAAAAAGGCTCTTTGCATTTCAGCACACAATGTTTCATCTCAACTGTCCGTAAAATTCAGTGAGAGCTTTTCATAATACAGTGAATAAGTATGGCATATGATTAAATTGCACCTTTTGTAAAATTCTTATTTTTCAGGTGTAGGGTACATTTTTCACTTAACCTACACAGATAACACAATGTTTAATAAATGTGTCTCTTGCAGTATATAGTATATATGTGAATCCTGGCCCTGTTGTGTGTGACCATCTTGACTCAGACATATTTAGGGAAAATGAATATATGATGAAATTACCAAATAGTTTTTTTGGTGCCACCAAGTTCTCGCATCATCAGAAATCTGCATCTTTGAAGTGTCCTTGAACCTTGACCTCTATAGTCAGGGTCCTGCTCTGTACTCCGTCATAGAAATAATCTAAAAACATTGCCCTTAACTATAACATAAAAAGTATGTGTCTGTGTGTATTTAACAGTGAGGAACTAGACAAATTCATGGAGAGCCAGGGAGCCAGTCCTCCAGGGATCCTGACCCTGACCACCAGTCTTAGTAAGCCTTTCATGAGGCTCGACAAATACCCCACCCTGCTGCAGGAGCTGGAGAGACACGTGGAGGTACAGGAGAAAATAAACATACAATGTCTGACTATATACTGAAATAATGTGTAATTAAATATATTTTTTTAATACATAAGGAATTGAGAATACTATTGGAATGTTGTATTCATATCTATACTGTACATGTGTAACCACCGTTTCAACAGCTTTTAACTACAACTAAATGACCACTAATGTCTGACCATTCATGTTAATGGCAAGTTAAAAACCATGACGAAAGTCTGAGTCTTTATCTCTTTCAATCTCTGACTTCCTTTGTATATCACAGCATACCTAGTATGTACACTTGCTTTTACCATTAGAGGACTCATTTCTGGTCTGATGTGTTGTTTATTTCCACCACAGGAAGCCCACCCAGACTATGTTGACATTGTAAAGGCAACCACAGCATTTAGGAGCTTAGTGGTAAGTCCAAGGGGCTCTGCATGCTTAAACTAGCCTTAAACGATATCATCTTTGTTAATCCCCACCATGGATTAGACTTCCTCTTTTTATCAGTGCAGAACAAGGTTGAACAACCTTTAAGCTTTCCTGTTTTTGTTCATTTATTGATTTATTTCCCCAACCAAATTCAAGACGCCGTTTTGTGTCAAAGGTCAAAATTGAGGTTTAAGTCAATTTGCTTCTCAAATTAATGTGCATTAATGTTAAATAACTGACTAAAACACTGAAAAATAATCCACACTTGAGACTGATTTAATTTGAGTATTTGTTTTGAGTTTTTATGATGTCACGTTTGTTGTCAGATGGGCTACGCACAAGTGTATCAGAGCACTTCATAATCAAGCACAGCTCTGGTGAGAGGGAAATTGAAAATGGATTGAAGTGCCTGAGCTTTTTCCCTGCTGCATGTTGAGTGATAACGTCGTTCCTACAGTGGGTGTGAACCGAAATGCCATCTTAGAAGAGTTGGATAAGAAACGAGCAACCGCATTTTACCTGAGCGAACATCACTCTGAGACACAGTTTCCCCGGTATAGCTCTGAGTTCCTAGTAAGAATAGATGTGGTGACTCACAACAGGGTTGCAAAGAAAGCGGGAAAAAAACCATCACAAAATACTGACTGTTGTAATTTGCAAGTCTCATTTTTCTTTGTGTGTTTTGAATGTGTGGTTGGGTGGGCAGGCACTTAAGAAATGCTAGTTACATCTCTGCAGTGCTCCGTCTACAGAACCTCCTTTTTGTGTAATCTGCAGTGGAAAATGACAGATGTTGCATTGTCATTTTAAAGAGGGAGAACCCCTGCCTACCACCTGAAAATATTCTACTTTAGGTTGCACCGTAAACCTCTGACAAAGAAGTTAAAAAAAGTCACACACACAGTAAATCGTGACGTAAACGGTTACATTTTCTAAAGCCATATCCATAGTGGGAAAAACATTTCCCTGCTGCTCATTACTCAGTATTTCTAAAAGGCAAGGAACCACATTGTACAACAAAAAGGTTCAGTAAAATATCATACTTAGAGTGGGTGTCACATGTTTGATTGGACTGAAACTCTTGACATCTAGAAATGGATAATGAACAGCAAACTTCTTTCCAAATCAGCCCAAAGTTATTTCCAGTGTATCCAAAAAACCATTGTGTATCTCAGTTCCACTGAATTAGGAAGCGTTTTGTCATTTTCATTGACTTGTGTGTGTGTGTGTGTGTGTGTGTGTGTGTAGACACAGTGCCAGGATCTGCGGAAGCGCAAGAACCTGGAGCTCCAGATCCTGTCAGAACCAGTGCGTGCCTGGGAGGGAGACAGCATGAAGAGCCTGGGTCACGTGGCCTACATGTCCCAGGTCCACGTGAAAAATGGGTCCAGTGAGGTGAGAGACGTGTCAGGTTTGACACAGTCCAGGGCGACCAGAACTAACATCAATTGTCATTTTTTCCATCTAATTGTGAGGATTTGGCAGCCTTATGGTGTGTTCAGCTCAAATACTAAGCGAATTTTTCGAACACTAAGCGAATTTTTCGTGGGGCATGATTACACACAAAGACGTGAATAGATGCAAATTTGCGGCGGGCGATGCAAATATGTGTCCGCACGAGTTGAAATGTTTCAACTTGAGCAAAAATTCGCGTGCTGCTGTGTCGTGAAAGCCTGTCAGCGTTGAGATTCTCCTAACATCACAGAGAATCAGAAATGGAGGACAAACTTATTGTTGCTGTCTGTGGGCACCTGGAGCTCTACAATTCAACATCTTTGCTGTACAGAGACAGAACAAAAAAAGGAGAGGGCTTGGAGAAAAGTGAGCACAACCATAGGACTTCTGAAAATATATATCTGTTACTTTATTCAGGCTATCGGTTGTACTTTACTTTCTGGAAGGAGTACTCCAATTGGCTGTTAAGGGCGAATATTCACGGTGTGCAAAATACTCCAGCGGCCGTATTCGCGAGAGTAACACGAGAAAATGGGATTTACTGCATTACTAAGTACAAAATTTGCCTTAGTATGCACAGAGAAGACTGTAAGAAGGACTTCTATGGGCCTCTTTTCCCATCTCTAAAAAGACTTTGAACAATAAATTTATCATCATCATTTCTCAATTAAACCTACTGGATACCTCTCCTGCTCCCCTATAACAAAAACCAGCAGTTAGACATGCAGTTGTCATAATTGCACAATGAAGGGTTCATTTACATAAACAGATACTGCCATTTTGATTTATTTTCCTAAATCATGTTTTTTTTATGCGCTCCAGGGAATATCAGTCAAACTGGTGTTGGTTTATTCATTTTAACAATGGTGTTTTAGCCCACAATGAAGACAGCTGCATTGACCTTCATTAGTTCAAATAATATGCAATCAATTTTCTGTTCTTTCCATTTACAAGTCCAAATTGAACGAAGTGACTCAATCAGCTAATCTAACCACCACCTGCATGTTTTATATAGGTTGTTTATATTTCATATTTTGTGCTGGACTGAGAATGCATGTGGTGTTTGACGCAGGTTAGCAGATGGAGGAAGTGTGAACGGCACCTTGAGGTCATGTGCTCTAGATTTGTTTGACTAATGTGAGGTCTCACCATTACGAGTTGAGGGCACTGATGGTAACTTAAATTCCGAAACCCAGCAGTGTGTCCTTATTTCAAACAAGTGTGAAGCTTTTATCTTTGCCTACATGTGTTATAGGCTTCCCAGTGTTCATGAACCTTGTGTGCTGAAGTCTGTCCTCCTTTTTTGCTAATTCAATATTCCTCTCAACTGTCAAAACAGAAACCTATGTAGGCCATACGCAGACTGAAAAGCCAACTCCTCTTTCTTGTGGGGTTT
Source organism: Oplegnathus fasciatus (assembly GCA_003416845.1). Classification (NCBI taxonomy): domain Eukaryota; kingdom Metazoa; phylum Chordata; class Actinopteri; order Centrarchiformes; family Oplegnathidae; genus Oplegnathus; species Oplegnathus fasciatus. Next base: position 649,853 of record NTHP01000187.1, read on the forward strand.
CTGTGTAGGGGTCGACTTTGAGTCGGTGGTTGGAAGAAAGCCCAAGTTAGACATTTGGATTCAACCTCTTTTAATCACTGCCAACCACTTTCCAACCACCATATCAGTCACCATATTTGTTTCGCAACTCATACCTTCTTATCTCATCTTCTTTTCCATTCATGTAACCAGCAACAGCTTTAGCCAACTAGTATCTAGTTGCTAACTTGAGCTAAGATATGCTAGCGTCAGCTATAATGATGGTTTCGCATCAGTAGGTGTGATAAACTAGCACGCCCTTGTTTTTTGAGAAACAACATGATGAACAGGTTCAGCTGCAGCCACCTTTGAAAAGCAAGATCTATCAATGAAAACCTGTTGCAGTACTTGGATGCATAAACAAACAGATCACGTTGCAAGCAAATCTTTTATGTCTCTCTCTTGCAGGAAAAAGAGGAGCGCTATCTAATGCTTTTCCCTAATGTGTTAGTCATGCTCTCTGCCAGTCCCCGAATGAGTGGCTTCATTTATCAGGTAAGGTGCACCGTACCGTGAACCCGTTTGAGTCATATTTCCATTTGTATCAGTTTTCATTTTTCATTTTCAGGCGATAATAAGGCATAGCACATATCTCCTACATATGATGTGGTGTCTTATTTCCTCTTCCTTTGTTTGTCCCATTCAGGGAAGACTGCCACTGACAGGCACCACAGTAACAAGACATGTGGAGGATGCAGACAATGCCCACTATGCCTTTGACATCACAGGTGTGCATCCAGAGCTCTGGAGAAAATTATAACCCCTCTTCTGTAGTTTAGTTGAGGATACAGCAGTAATACGTTAAAATGAGTTGTAACCCAAAAAAAAAAAAAAANNNNAAAAAAACATCTTAGACCAAGTATTAGCTCGTTGAACATCTGTGGGACTGTGTCTTCAAAACTCTAAAATTTTAGCTAGTTGTCGAGGCAACCCTCCCTGTAAAATATTCATGCTGGCATCTGTGCACAGTCAATAAAAGGATATCAAACTTGCCCTACTTTCTAAAAAAAAACCATTTGCTACACACATGCTTTTAAATCAAGCATTTGATTCAGATAATCCAGTAAACTTGAAGCCTTAAATTGTTCATTCCACGACAATCACCAAAACATGTTGCCTCACATGTCTTGCACTGTATAGTCATACAGTATCTCTTTCTTTGGAGCATCTTTGTGATCCAAGACAACGGGTTTTGACAGTGTTCATTTTGTATTTAATAGTGTATTTGTTACTGTCACAGAGCATGAGTTGCTCAATTTTGAGGGAAATGTAAACTACACTCAGACAAACACGATTCGATCTCGACGCCTGCATTTCCAAAATGGGCTGTTGTGGTTGTGGCATGTGTTGACTCTTATCTGCCTTATGTAACTTTCACTGAAGGAAGTGTGTGTGTGTTGCATGTTTGTTTGTGTGCTGCAGGAAGCATGATCGATCGTATTACAGTGTTCTGCAGTAGTCCCCAGGAGTTACAAGAGTGGCTGGAGCACCTTCAGCCTTTTACCAAAGGAGGCAGCCCTGCAAGCACCATCTCAAAGGTTAGGACACACACACACGCATTCACACAAACACACAAATACAGTATGAAGTCGCAACAATACCAAAAGTGAACCCTGAATCATACTGAAGTGTGAAAGGCTTTCAAATTCTCACCCTGAGGTGACTAACATTAGGCTCATCTTTCATTGCACGTATAATTTTCACACATTGCTTGTCTTCTTTTCTTTGACCGTCCCATTTAGACTGTAGAAGGCAAGTCACTGAGCATGGTCGGTACCCCCACTCACCTCTCCCACCTGGGCAGCCTCAGCGCCGTCAGTCGCGGCCCCCTGGAACCGCCGAAGATCAGCAAGCCCTGGTCACTCAGCTGCCTGCGCCCCGCGCCTCCCCTCAAACCCTCTGCTGCACTGGGATACAAAGAGGTAGGAGGTTGTAGAGCTGCGGCAGCAAACCTACACATGCTGGATATGCATTTCCTATAAGCAGTCATGCAATACATTGTTATTCAGAAACCATAAGAAGTTCCCCTCCTCTTCAAGTCCCCCTCTGTCCCCCTTCTCTGTCTCAACTCTATTCAGACCTCCGGTGTCCTATTTTACTCAAAGCTTTCTACCAAACACGCGAATAACACAAGTGAAGTACTCCAAATAGTGCTCCAATCTGATCTGAATATTCCTTTTTTTTAAACACCATGATTACCTACACAGCTGTAATCTCTTACCATGTTAGTTGCCTGCAATGTACTTTTGTACCATAATACCAAAGCCGCTTTCAGTGTTTATAGATGTATTGTGGATTAGTAACTTTCTAATCTGAACATTTTATCTATGAGTAGCAGCAACTGTACTATTATTATTATTCAATAACTAATTTTTTGAGTACTTTTCATCACGGAAACGAAACCTTTATTAACCACTCCTTAGTGACATATGTGGTCACAGGCTCTAAAAAACCTTGCACTGTGTTGTGACAACAGGAAAACCCTTCACATATAAAGATTTTGCACAATGCGTGGGCGAGCTAGATAACGCACAAAAGCAGCAACAAATATTATTCTCATTAACATGACTGATTACGCAGTAAAGGGAATAGATTTAAAACTATTGTAAGTGTGTCTGAAACACGGCAGGGTATGAGTATGTTCTGAGGATGTTAATTCCAGTAACGGCAGCATGATCACCAGGTGTGACTGGCATTAAAAAACGCTGAGCGTACAGTACCAGTGGTATGAGGTACTTTGTCTGCAATGAGTGTGATGCTCACACTGTGGTCCATGTGGGAGTTGGAAGCTTTCACACAGTTTTCAGTCAGCACTTTCAGTTATCATGGACAGTGTAGAGAGCCTAGTGTTGAACGTATATCTACAGTTAACATGCGCCTAGGCACTTTTTTGACAAACTGGGATCTACAAATGATCGCCTCTCTGTACTTTTTTAACACTAAATACACTGTGAGAATAGAACCAAGCAGGCTTGTCTGGGTCCTTTTCTCTGCCCTGCAGAGATTGCATGCATAGTCCTCTGAATGCATAACCACCTTTCTGCCAATTTCTCCATATATCTTTTCTTTTTTTTTTTTTTACACGAGGTAATCACCCTATTCTGCATAGATGAAGAATAGGTGAATAGCAGAGGGGGTGTAAAAATGTTCACCATTAACTCTCTATCACGTCCTTCTCTCATCGTATTTTTCATGCACATTTCCCCTTTTTCTCTCTTTCTCCATCCTGCCTTCTGTAGAGGATGTCTTATATCATGAAGGTAAGGTTAGATCTCAGTGTGTTTCTATCTGTGTGTGTGGGTAAGGATGTGGTTTGGAGGAGGAGTGGAATGGGGTTGCCTGTGTGTGTGTGTGTGTTTGCCCCAGTGTTGAGCTGGCATGCCATTGCTCTGTTTGCTTCACTCCTCCCTCATTGTCATCTGTTGGTTTCCTGTTTTCTGTAGCCCTGCGTGTCTGCTCTTTTATTTTCTCGTTCCCTGCTGTGAGTCAAGGTGCCACTCACCATGTATGGTATCGGTTATCTGTTAAAAAAAACTTTCTGATGCAGTAATTGTACTCATTTCTACTAGGGGTGCTATTTTTGGATATCTAGACACAGCGCGCAAAGTGCAGTCAAGTCTACTATCATTCAGCCCTGACTGTATCTGCACATGTGTCACATTTGAATAAACCTGCAGCCCAAATATGCTGTCACTTGTTAGATGATGTTTCTTTTTGAGCTGAGTCCGTGTTTCTGGAAAAACCTGGTGGGAACTATGTTTTCCATGTGTAATGGTGTGCAATTTTATCAGATATCACAGTTCATTATTCGCCTGGTGGCTTTAAACAAAACTCCAAATGAATGCTAAAGCTTCTCTGTGTTTGCTGGATTTGTGGGCGGTTGTTTAACATGTTGGCCATAACAACTTCATAATATATGTCATAGTGTCTGTGAGCTTATTGTGAAATTCTTCTGCTCCTAAGTGGCCGTAATCAATTATGCGACTTTAAAGTGACGTAAATATCACAGAACACGTGTGCACTGTGCATGAGGCACTGTTGATGGAGCTAAACGCTGCCAACCTTGACACAAAAATTGCAGCGTGCCACTGAATTGCCATCAGCACACCACCCTACTTCGCCTCCCCTCCCACTTTCGTATACAATGAGTCCCCAGAACACCAAACCAACGAGGAGAGAACTTGGTACACACCAGGAAAATGCGCTTTGTGCTGTTAATTAATGTGAATCCCAGAGCCTCTTCAAAGGCTCAAAGAGACACGATGCAGTCAATTATTCCTCCTGATTCTTAAGGGGGACTTTTAGGTGTCTGTGGTAGAGTTTCAGGAAGCTCCATGAATTGGTTTACTATGCATTTTCCTATTACATGTTTGACTAAGCTTCTCTGTTCCAGCCAAGGGCATGGGCCAAATGACATCATGTAAAGTATTCTAGGAATATGATGTGAAATAAGTCAGCATAAGTTAGCACCACCCATCTGCATAGGTATAATATGCACATCAGCATGACTAAACTGTTCTTTTTAGTGAGTTAATTATTCATCACACCTCAGCTTTTAATGTGCTCAGGAGAGGAAACAGTCATTGCACCTGCTTTCAGACCCTAAACTCAACCCAGCAGCAAAAATGAAAATGTCTCATTCATAAAACCACATCGTTGTGGTTTGATAGAATGTAAGAGATAATGTGATAACATCTTTGTAAACACTGTATCCCACAGGAAAAGCTTGAACATTTGTTTTTTCTCTGTCCCTGACAGTAGTCAGTGGTGGGGTAAATGTTTTTGATGTGACAAGTAGCTTTAAAAATGTGAAAATAATTATTATTGAGTGTGATTTGATTTTTGGTTGTCTGTATGCTGTTCTGTATCAGCCTGATAGGCAGGATTCATATTAGTACAGATACATTACCTGGCTGGTTTGGTCACAGTCATCACCACATGCTTGCTGCCTTGTTTGTTGATGGAATTTTGTTCTTCGATGTTGTTTTGTTCATAAGGGATGCGCATCCTTGTAAGCTTGCCTTCTGTTTGGTTTGGAGCCTTGGCTTTACAGGTGTGTGTGTGTGTGTGTGTGTGTGTGTGTGTGTGTGTGTGTGTGTAGAGATGTACTGAATTTTAATGTTGCACTCCTCCAGGACTCCAGCAAGAGCCCGCGGCCCATGAAGAAGTTCCTGCCAGGCAATAGGAAGAAAGAGCGGAAGCCCTCTGATGACGAGGTTCAAACGAGGAAAAGTAGGACTTTTATCTTACTACAAGATAAAACTTGGTCAAGATGATAATGATTTAGATCATTGATAATGTATGTAATTGTGTGCTTATCAATTCTTTTTCTTATTATGTGAGTATATTTGCTCTTCATGATTCTGTCCAGCGGCTGCCCTTAAACAAACCCAGGGAAGTGTGTGACGCCACGACACCATCTGCTGAATGAAACTCCTGTTTATGAGTATTTATGATTTTGATGATCTCTGGCTTTGACAGGCACGGCCGCTCTGGAGGAGGACGCTCAGATACTGAGGGTGATTGAGGCGTACTGCACAGGAGCCAGCCTGCACCAGACCACCACAGGTGTGTGTTTGTGTAAGAACAATGAACAAATTGTTTCTTTAATGCCTTCTTAGATTGTGCATCTTCAACAGCTGATACAGCCATGAATCAAGCTTTGCCATTAATTTGTGTGTGTGTGTGTGTGTGGCAGTGCGGAAAGAGTGCGTCCCTCAGGTGCTCCTGCCAGAGGAAGAGAAGATCATTGTGGAGGAGATGAAGAGCAACGGGCAGACAGTTATTGAGGAAAAGTATGCGTATTATTACTTTACTAACAGTGACAAACCAGGCTTCGTCATTATTTGTATTTGGATCCTGATTTTCTCTGTAATTAGATTCAGAAATGTGATATTGATCCTGTTTATGCTGTTGAGGCACAAAACTTCACACAATATGACCTTGAGTTGGAAGCCAATACCTTGATATACAGATGTGTTGGCAAATTATGTTTTTACCTGCAGCTGTTTTGAAAAGGAAAAATATATGTATTGATACTGTGCAGCAAAACTTACTGTGTTTTCTTTGTATTTCTCTTAGGAGCCTGGTTGATGCTGTGTATGCTTTAAAGGATGAGGTTCATGAATTGAAAAAGGTAAGTGCGTTTCACTAACCCAGTATGTGTAGAGACTTTTGGACATGTGTCAGCAACGCAGTTCTGTTTTGGGGTTTTTTTCTCAATACGTGAGAATGAAACAAATCTGATGGCAAAGTTTCAGATTCTTTTTATTGTAATTTATTTCAACACATATACACATAGATATACACAGCCTGTTAAATGCTGTCACTGCCTGTCTGTTTTCCAGGAGAATAAGTGGATGAAGCAGTTTCTGGAGGAGGAGCAGAAGTCTCGCAAAGAGCTGGAGAGAGTGGTTCGAAAACTGGCCAAGCAGAAGAATGATTGTTCTTGGGACGACAGCAGCCACTGAACACATCCGTACAATCATCCTCACCCTAGTGTGTGTGTGTGTGTGTGTGTGTGTGTGTGTGTGTGTGTGTGTGTGTGTGTGGGTACATTTATGTGAGCATGCTTGTGGAGGGACAGGAAGGGGTCAGGTGTGTGTGTGTGTATTTGTGTATCTGTATTTGTGTATCTGTCTATGTTGCGTCTCCATATTTCAATCTCACACACAGCAGAGTCGGACTCCCTCTCTGACGATGATGCTTGGAGTTTCTTCGCTTCAAGCACTGGAGCACGATTTGACATTTTGATGAAATCTAGTCTGTCTTCCTGATCCAGCCTCGCTAGATGAGACTACAGATATGCCTCTTCATGAAGCAGCTCAGCTAAACCAAGACTGGTCAAGTGGGATGTTTCAAACATACTGCCTTCTGGCGACTGGCACTGTGAACACTCCCCAGCAAATGGAACAATTTTGGACAAAAACAAGTTCTCTGCTGCTTCTTTTGCTTCAGTTGGAAATAGAAAAGGAGTTCAAAAAGCCATCGAGTCCAATAGGTGTTCTCCTGCATGCACTTCTGTTCCCAAGGGGGCTGATTTTCTTCCCTTCACTTCATGACTTTTTTTTTTTGTCATTGTCGTGTTGTATTTGTCACAAGGGCCCCCAGTGGGGAGATGGATTTGTTGAGCTTTCATGAGCATGTGCGATTGGCGTTTTTGTAACATTCTAGACATTCACATCACCAGTTTCCAGGTTGTTTTTTTTAGGCGTTTAAGCAATTCAAACAGGTTAGCTCATCATGTAACAATCAGTTGTTTCCAATTGACTGTTTATTTAAAAACTGCATGAATGTACAGTGTTTCTACAGTATGAATTCTGCATCAGAAATGTGATAATCAAGATATTCAGATATATAGTCCAAAGCTATCAGGGATGCAGCTGCATAATAGAATAGAAAAGGCTTAACTATGTATCATTTATTATACAAGAGTACGCAAATAATGACAAAGATGTCACCCCTACTCTTCTTACTAAAATGTATTCAAGTATCATTTTAACATATTAATTACATAGACTTGCTTTATTTTGGATTTTTAAAAAAATATTCTTTATTTATTGTCCACCCAAGCATTTAATTGTGGTGTTAGCCTTATAGATATAGTTTTGCTGCCTTTACATCTGTCTGGAATTTTATTAAACTACACTGATGTGTAAAGGCAGAAAAAGAACATCCTTGTTTTGGCCAAGGGAAAATAGACAATTTTTTTTTTCATCACAAAAGAGGAAAAATTACTTTAATATTGAGTCTGACTTGAGAATTCAGAGGTTTTTGTTGGCTGCCTGTGTGGCAACCCAGCAGGTTCCTGCAGGGCTGATAGAGACGGATTGAGGAAATAAACAGAGAGAGATTTATTTGTGGGTGTAGAGTAGAGCTCAACTGTTTTAAGTGCCTCCTGAATGGGGTAGATAAACTTTAAGAGAGTTTAAGACCAGACTGGGACTAAATGCATGATTTATATTGAAAGTGTCACAGATGGTTTGTTGTAATATTTCAATAAGAATTGCTCAAGCTTAATGGGTATATATCGGGTCTGAAAAACAAACAGGGCTTTGCGTGCTATTTAAGATGCAGCCTCTTTCTAAAGACCCACAGCGGTACATTTCCTCATGAGGTTGAGTGTGTGCACTGTCAACACTGTTATCTACTCTTGCTGCACTGCGGAGCAGCAGTGGATGCTATTGAAATGCAATAAGTGACTGCTTTACTGACTGACCTCTGGGTTAGACCCAGCATGGTGGGTCAGATTTGGAGAAATTGCAATAATAATGAATGAGTTAACCCAATTTTATTAACCAAAAAAAGGGCCAGACCGTGTGGTTCAGCCACCACACAGTTAGGCTATTCATTATTTTCCATTTGCCTTTATTTAATCAAGTCTCTTGGTAATGATTGTTTTAAGTATCACTGACCAGGTCCCAATTTACTTTACAATCCAAAATGTAATAATACTGTACAATCCCTGTTGGGAAGTGTTGTTTTTGCATGCACCTCTTTACAGGGAGATCAGAGCACTGTGCAGGGTACAAGGCAGCAGTGGTACATCTGCAGCAGAGTGAGTGTCTTGCTCAAAGGCACTTCTGCAAGGAAATAAATGCTTGCTCAGGTGCTGGAGCTGATCTTTTATCGCTATTCCTACTGGGATGCTCAGTTAGCAGCCAGACTCTCTTCAGCGTTAAAGAGACTCCGCTTCCTGTACAGATGTGTGACTCTGTCTCATCATATGTTTGCTGTTGAGATCAACATTATTGCTGTTCCTGTACTCTAAATTGTTTTCATTAAGTACCACATACTGTAGTTTTCAATTCCCAATAGCCTCAGTGAGCACTTACTGGTGGGACGGGGTTGAACTCCAACTTCATCTTGTTTATCTCGTCTCCAGACCACTGTGTTTTTGAAAGGTTGTTCTATGCAATTATTGTTGTTGCAAGTATTGTAATGCTTTTTTTTTCTAGACACTCTGTACTTTGTGTTTGGTATGGTCATTCTTTTATTAAAAATTTAATATAATAAGTGGAGTTAAGCGTTTGACATCAATTTCACCCAGCGACAGATGGAAAACCACACACCCTAAACTGCGTGTTCCCTCATTCATGCTGGAAATCCACCAAGAGAGGCTTTTCCATGTGGCGTTCAGCACATGTGCGGTTCAGGAATTTGTAGGTTCAGATTCGGTAGCAAGAAACCCTTTACAGGATGGAAGGAGTGACTAGAATAGATGACATCCTGTGAGAGTGCGCTGCCTCTGCATCTGTACACTCCTCCATAGAGATTCACACTTTCCATGCTGTTCAACTCCACCACGCCGGTGACACCACGCTAGGTTCTGTGATGTCTGAAGTGCTAACTTTAAACATGCACTGCATGTCATTTCACTTTTGATGGTTTGGTGGGTAGAACTTTTTTTTTTTTTGTATTACTCACCAAGTACTTTTAAAACCTTATTAGTCACCCAGCAGGTTAAAGATACTTGCTCATACCTGTAGGTTGCAGTGTATTAGATAAAAAATCGGTCAAGGTCTAAACTGTACATTTTTAACCGCATTTTAACAGGACAATTACAGTGATTTTTCATGTTTTAGCCCATTTACTATGAATCCTGGCTACTGATACCTATAGTTCAAACCATGCTTTAGTGTTTCTGCTTTTTGAAAGCTTTTTTCCTGCCTTTTAGGAGCCATAAATTCAATTTTATACAGTATGAAAATCAAATGGCACACTCTAGACTCTAGCTTGACTTGTGCAATCATAGTGACTAAACAACATTTACTGCGATGGATTACACAACTGAAAGAGTTTCAAGAGTTTGATGATGATGATTCATACACCATATGGAAATAAATGGGAAACAATGGAAAGAAGGAAAATACATTACAAAAGTGGAAAGTCTGCAGCTTGCTTTGAAAAATTGTCAGCAGTAAAACAACGTGTATATGATTTGTAATTAAGAAGTTAAGATATGGTCCTTAAAATAATAGGATGTTGACAGTGAATTTGCTTCCCACAAATGTGATCTTTCTTGTGCCACTAAAAACAACATGCAGTATGATGCATCTGTTTCTTTACACGCACCATCAAAATGGTCGTCATTACTGGTTGGAGTCTGGTTGCCTCTCGAGTGGTAACCTATATCTTGAGTTGTCCTGTTTCTTGTGGCTTAACATCATGAGAAAATGCATCTTTGCAATGTGGTTTCATGTGTCCTAGATATTTAAAACAATAGTGGTAGAAATTGAGCTAGAGTGCAAAGTGCAGCAGGTTTTGCGCTTCACAGCAAATATGATAGAAGTTTGGAATCTGAGTAGCCCATGGAGGATCATTTTGGGTATGCCAGAAGATTATTAGTGGTCTTCAACAAACTTTGCTGTGTTAATACTCATGATGTATTTTTAACTTGTACAAGGTCACATGATCACCTGTTAGCATAAAGCATCACAACGCTGATTATTTTATCTCCTTTACTTCTAACTAAATCCTGAAACAGGGTAGATGCGAGAGACAAACTGAGGAGAAGAGAAGAAATATTTGGGATTAAATATCAAAGTTTCATTTCACAGCCATACATCCCCATTTACATCAATAAATACAGAACAACCATTCACAATACTGCCACAGAAATAACAAAAATTAACACAAAATTATATCTGATTTAATAAATTATAGTTTAGGAATGTGGTCGTTCTCTCTGAAATCCTCAAAAAGATCAGAAACCATTATTTATCCAGTCTATTTAACAGTGTTCACAGTAGCTTCCATCCACTTAATGAGTTCCCACTCTTCAGCTTAGGTCCATGCATGTGCTCATATAGGAGTCCTACAGTTTGTACATCCCAAAGGTTGTGGCTCCGTCCTCGAAGTTCACCAGTGAAAGGTCTCGTACCCAGACACTGAGCTGGTTTCCATTCTCCAGCTTGATCACCCCTCCTTGTGTGGCTGTGCACAGCCGAGGGGTCGACCCACTGTGGCTGTCCAGATTGCAGAAGGCCATCATCACAGTCTTGTCCTCTCCTGTCTCATTCTTCCTCAGCTTGACCCTGCTGGCCAGTGGATTCTGAGAGTCACCCTTGGAGAAGGTAACCCTGGAGTAGACGTAGTAGTCACCAGGCTCCAGGATAGTCAACCAACTTTTGTGGGAGAAGTTGATGTCCTTACGAAGTGAGTGCTTAAAGTCCCATTGGAGATAACCCGCTGGAGAGACAGAGGGAGCAGTTTAAGCAACATTATTGAGACTACTTTTACTCTTCTAAATAGATTTTTGGCTACCTATTATTGCATTTTTTTAAATCAAAAAGATATAATTTTCATTGTTTCTTACGTGTAGATTTCTGTTTTGTGTGAGATTGCTGGTCAACTACCATGCTTGCCAAGGCTTTTTTGGGAGTTTCCTGCTGTTCTGATGAGCGAGAAGCCGCTGGAGAAGAGAACAAACATCTGGTCAGAGACACTGTTGAGACTGGATTTTTGTTTGCAGCTTAATGTAAAAAATTATTTTCAGGAAGAAAAAAATGAAATGAATGTACCTATTTCTTCAGCTGAGGGAAGTTTTTCCTGTAGGAATGAAAAAAATAGAACATCAGGAAGAGGTAGTACAATATGTTGTTTCTTATGATACTTATTATATAGAGTAATATTTAGAGTTAAATATCTCTCTGTCTGTGTTCACAAAATGCTCATTTTGTAACAAGACACTGTGCCGTGAATGTCACACCTCACCTGTTTGCTTCAAGAGCATTTCCTGTGCTTCAAGCACAGTTTCATTGACCTGACTGTTACACTTTCACACAGAGCAAAATGTGTGAACCATCAAAAGATTCAAACAGATCTGTTTCAATACCCTAATGAGAGCAAACCCATGTGCAGTTACATTTGTTTCATGTTTTAGAATGAAACGGAATACATTTGGTGATGAAACTGAAAGATTTGTTTAACAATTTAAATTTTTTATAGTTTATTAGCAGTTTAAGATTTTCTAAAATTACAATATGTTTTTTTTTTCTTTAAGCATCACCTTTATACAGCAGGTGCAAAGTTAGATATTTTAACTCGAAATGGCTTGGAAGATTACTGTATAATTACTTTAATAATACTTTAAGAGAAAATATTTACCATTTTGCCTTTGCAGTACAGATAGATGAATCCTCCAACCGACAGAAATAAATGCAGCAACACTACACCAACCAAAAACCGGATGAGAGATTTGCTGTGGCCTTGTGATGGAAGAGGAGCCGGGATGAGGACCGGGTGGTCCCTGCTGAGGCGCGGAGGCACCGGCGGTGCAGCCAGGCTGGTCTGGTAGGTGTTGATCATGATGTAGAGGAGTGGTGAAACCTAGAGAGGCCTGGCGTCTGTGACACCCCATGCACTTCTGAAGTACTGTTCTCTCAAGCAGCTGAGTTTTACTCTCGCTACTTCCTGGAAGCTCTGAACTCTTCAACATGTAGATCTGTGAGACGTGACCTTTGGTGAGTGCATCCATGTGCATGTGCGTGTTGTCTGAAATACCTTTTTGCATTTTTTCTTTCCTTTCTGTCAGATATGAGTCCCTAAATGGCACACAATGCCATTTGTCCTTGTATTACTCAGTATTTCTATGTCAGTGTGGCAATACTTCTATTTTTGGCCAATGAAAAACAAATTCCCTTGAAGTTTAGTATATAATGTAGTGTGACATATAGTACCATAATAGTATTTAAAGTAGATGACATTAGAGCATATCCAAAGGTCTATGTATTGAGTGTTCAGTGGTATTTTCACAATTTTGAAGCTGTGGCTATTTTCTGAGACAAGGTCGTGGTCAACACAAAGGACCACAGCAGCAGCAAATAGATATGATTCAAAGAGTCATACCAGAAGCAGGAAATAACACATTTGCTACACATTTCCCTCAATAAAACAACAATGCAATGGCTCAGTGACTACTAAAGAAAAGCCATTGGTTGGATTATTGCATTTATTTACTTCACAAGGAATTTAGAAGGGACATGTATGCAATGACCAAATTCCAGATTACAGTTTTTTACAATTGCTAAGTCACCTTGGAATAACTCTAAAAAAAGACTATTGAAGCATATTCCAGCACTTCTGATTTATTTCTGTGACATATATTGTAAAGCAGCTCAATCCCTGTAATAAAGAGGTGATCTTAATTGTCTTGTAATGGAATCTTGGTTTATGCTAAATAAATAAATAAAAGATACTTTTATGTAAACAGTGACACTAACAGTGACACAGTTACAGATGTGTATCAAGAGTGTGAGATGTGTATCAAGAGTTTTGGTTGCATTAGTGCATTCTGGGTGTGAGATTAACTGTTGTGCCAAGCTCCATGTTGGCAAAGAGAACTGTGTGAAGAGTTTTGAAAAAGTGAACTCCTATAGAGAAATGTGACTTGTAAAAAAAAACTGTAATTTAGCCTGCTGAAAGCTCACTGAACTCAATTCAATTCAGATACATGACGAGCTCATCAATCTTTGCCGACAACCGCAGTATGTGAACTCTGCTTGGCTGTGGTGGCACATTTGCCTGGCATGAGACCCACTAATTTTTTTCGTTGAACCCACACAGCCTGGTTAAGCTAATGTGAAACGTTTTTATGTGGCATATTACCTCTGTAGGTCACAGAGTGATGCATAAAAGCACAATGCAGCTTAGCAGAGGCAACTATGTCGTTGTCATATGATGGTTTTGCCTGTACCGCGTGAGTTTTGCAGACTAAGTTGGTGTTAGACAGCTCCGCACAGCAGCAGGACAGTGCTTTTCCTAAGAGCAGTTTTACTTGTAAACTTAGTAGATAGTACCGCTGATGAAATCACTTTCTTTTCCATTAACAATTTGGGTCAATATAGCAACAACTAACAATACATTTGTGATAGTTCTAGGGTAAAACTTGTGGTCTCTAACACTGGGTCAAAATAGCCACATTTTACAACAGTAATTTAAAAAAAGTAACACTAACACCTCTCAAAACAACCCACTGATACTGGTTAAGTTAACCCAGCATTGCGTCAGTGCTATAGACTTTTAAACCTGTGGTTTTTAGTGTGGTCTTTATACTGCATTGTTTTGTGCTTTAAACCCCCTAAATATGTATAATATACTGTACACTATGTATGCTGTACAACAGTGCACACAGTAAGTGTTATTATACAATAGGATACATTAGTGTATTTGTATAAAAGCTGCTTCTCTGATCCACTAAAGATTCTTTATTTCTCTAAATAAATACATTTTTCCTTAAAAAAAAAGAAGAAAGAAAATCGATGCTGCCAAATGACTGACACAACACAGTCCAGCAAAGCAACGTAAATTATTTTGATGTATTTATGTATACAGCACATGTATAGTTATGGTAATGCAACCACTATGAGGATGCTGCAGATGCTCATGCAGATGGCATGCTTCATGTAGACGTTTTTCGCAGCGGCTCACAGCTTCCCCTAGTGGTTAAAAATATTCTCAACTGTAAATATGCACTGATCAGCCACAACATTAAGGACACCTGTACAATCTAATGTGAGCCAATACAACAGCTCTGCCATGAATTCTACTTTTACAAAGCTTATAATTTTTCAGTTTTTGTTCACACTGTCAGAAAGGTAATAATTCTACTTTATGTTTATTATTGAGGTCGTAGTAGGTGGTGCTGTTGTACTGGAGTGCATTATATTGAAAGGTGGTTTTAATATTCTTCTCCTCTCATGTATGTGAATGGGGTGAGCAAAATAGAATATAACACAATATTATATTGTACTAATATGATACTGTACTTCAAAATCAAAAACACCTATAGATGGCTTTGTTTCTGGTCTAACTGATAAGTGGGGGTGGATATTATTTTTATGTAAACCATGAAAGACATTCATCGATTCATAATTTTTATATGTATCTGGATGTACATGCTCCGAGTCTCTCAGAGAACTGAGGACTACTTTAACTTGGTCAAACCTGCAGCAAACGCATACACGTATCTTCAGAGCGTTCATTCAAAACATGTTCATTGATACTTGCATATACGGAGTGTCAGCACATGACTAAATTAGATAAGCATTAAAGCAGAGTCCGAACTACATGGCACTGAGTTTACATTCAAATGTTAAAGAGCTGGCAGTGACATTCATCTTCACATGTAAAATCAACAGCAGAGATAAAAGTATAAAAGGAAAATTTGTGTCTTTTAGTTGTAGTAATATTTGTTTTAATGTTCACAGTCTTATCTGATGAAAAGCTTTTATGGAGTGTAGTGGACAACGAGAGTGTGGCGGTCATTGTGCCGGCTGCAGAGGGCAGCGCTTCTGGAGCTTCTCAGGATCCGAGGTTGTGAAGAGCTGAGGGAGGCTTGTCTGTGGATGGGGAAAAAACCAGAGAACAGTGTCCTCCGGGTTGGGTGCTCCTCTCCTTGAATAGACTGGGGTTCCCCGCTGCACTTCATGAAGGCCACAAAGCATCTATAAAACTGTGTGAAAGTACAAAAGACTCTAGTCATTTCCAGTAAGCATGAATTTGGTAATTTTCAGGACAAAAGACTGGTTGAAAATGAAAGGTTTTCAGACATCTAGGTGACATTTAACCATGGTTTCAACAGCATTAAAAAACAAATAGTAATGTCAAGCAGAATCTAACTACACAACACAGAAGTCCAAACATCATCTGCAAATCAACAAATCAGAGCTCACAGGGTTAACTCAAGACCAATCTTTTGCAATGTATGGGAGTTCAGGAGTCTTTCAGTGGGGGGAAGAGAGCTCTTGTGGCTACCACAGAGGTGGGAAGTGATACTGAAGAGACGCTGAGAGTGAGTGAAACAACTGAGACTGAGCTGCATCCTCAATGTCACAGAGGCCTGGGTGCCATTGAGTTCTCTCTATTTTCCTCCCCACTTTATATTTATATACAGCTGAGCAGTCATAAAACCATCAAGCCATACATAACATACTTCAATCTTGTAACAAATGCAACAGAGACAGGGATTCTGGGTCATCATTCATCACCACCCTGCCCTCGGCTCTCACCTGGTTGTTGAAGAACACATAGATGACGGGGTTGACGACGGTGCTGAACTTGGCCAGGACAGAGGGCACCACGCTAGCCGTGGGGGTGACCAGTCCCGACCTACCGAAGGTGGCCATCAGCGCCATGATGCCGTAGGGCATCCAGCACAGCATGTAGCAGGACACCATGGACAACACCATCACCAAAATGTGCTGCTCTCTGCGCTGAGCTGCCACCAGGTTGATCTTACCCGCCTGGAGACATGAAAGAGGAGGAGAGGAAGAGGTACAGAGGTTAAACCTGTATTGACAGTACTTTTACCCAATATTGACTTAAATAAAGAAAAGGCGTGGATCATGTTTGTGTCATTTGCAACACAGACTTTCGGAGGGTCTAAAGTAGGTGGAGCAAGGTATAAGAGAGGTAGATAAGGTGCCATGTTGTATTGCATCCATTACCTCAGTTTGTTCTGTGAGTGATTGCTTAAACCCACTATGTTTAATAATTGAACATTTCTTTCTCTGGTGCCATCCAGTGGTAGTATCAAAAAAGACACACGGCTATATGTGGCAATACACTCCTTCCTCGTCCCTCATGGATCAAACCTGGGAACACTGAGGAGAATAAATGAGCAACAGATATACAGCACCAATCTTCACTGAGATTGTTAAGTTTTTCTACAAACTAAAATTTAACCCATCAGAACAATGTGAGAGAGGCTATAATCACACAAAAAAAAAAGAAATCCACATTCAGCTCAATTTTACACATGGCTCACTTGAGCAAAGCTGTGAGATGAGGTCAAAAGCTTTGAAAGAGCTATTAAGTTGATATTACTTTGTAACTCAACTTATATTTATATATATTTAAAGGGGTTGCTCCTCCATAAAGTAGGGTGTCTCAGACAAAACAGATTAAAAAAAGAATGGTCAAAATCGACGAAACAGAGGCCGAGATATCCTGTCTTTTTGTCCCTTGTATTGTTCAAGCTCAAAAAAGAACATGAGATCCTGCATTTCCCATAATGCAACTCGTCTTTCAGTAGACCTTCCTTGCCTAACCTAACCCCCCTTTGTAACACTGACTTTCTCTTATAAATGTGACACCACGCCTAAGTCAAGAAAAAATAACCCTGATGATTATTATTTCAGAAGTTGGAAAACTTCCCTCACAAGTAGACTGAACTTAAAGTGTAAAATCAGTGGAACAGCGCTTTTTATCAATTGTTCCCTCCCTGTTTCAAAGACAAAATAATGGTTGAAAGTTGTTGTGCAATAATTATCCATCTATGTATCAAGTTTACAAGGTGGTGTAAGGTGAATCCAAAAACATTTAACTCCAGCACTGGGTAGACTTGCAGGAAAACGTGTGAATGACTGCTGAATCTAATAAATCAGTAGAACAGATCCAGGCTGTACGACTCGGTAATGGTCATGTCACAGTAACCATAGAAACGTTCATTAAAATAAATTCTACATTATTAAAGTTTGGCTGGCAGCTGTGTGGCCTCGATACATGCTCCGGCGTGTTTCATTACATCCATCCTGCTGGTTTCTCCTGATGTACTGAGGTGCTGTAGCTGTGGGGGCTAAAATTAGCTCAGACAAGCCAAGCGGTTACAGCATTATCACCTCTGTGGTGATTGTCACCTCCTCAGTATTGATTTCATACCCCTGTTCACCCCTTCTTGTGTAATTACCACTGTGATGCTCATCACGGTGCTTCATGAATAAATGAGCGTGTCTGCCTGGTGAAGGAGGCTGTCCAGAAGAAAAAACCCTGCCCCTTCTGTCAAATTACTGCACATCTCTCACACACTCAATTAAACTTCACCTTGCATGGTATTTGGTCACAACCTTTGTTGCTCTGTCTTCTATCCCCTATAATGTAATAATTATTCTGACAACCTTCAACCAGCAGCGATTTCTGCATGGCTGAACTTTTGTTCTGTTTTCAATCAGCTAGATCACACTAGTTACTGATTTTAATAGCGAAAACATAATACATAATTCTGTCTTATCTCAACAGAGAGACTAAAATACGACAGATAAACTCAAGGATTGCTACTGAATTGTGCTCAAATAAATACATTTGTTTTGGAATACAATTATGTATTTTTGTCAGGAAGTGTGTCCACTGTCTATTCAACAAAACACAATTATGGAACAGTAAATCTCCAAAGTGTGTGTGAGTTCGTGGACAAAGCTTCGCAGACGGCACCATGAATGGAATCTAAATGCGATGCTGTCATGCGGAAAAGAAAAAAAAAAGATCCAAGCTTGAGCCACACTGCTGCTGTTCATATAAATGTCATCTCTCCCTCTGACGTGTCACTTTAAGCCACCTTCAAGAAGCCAGCAGAAGGCTCCGCGGACAGATTGCTCAGTTTCTAAGAAAAGCCTAAGGTGGGGCTCTCAGTTGGAAGACGACTGATGCGCAGCTGAGCCCCCATTCACCGGTACAATAATCAAGTCTGCAAAGCCCTCTTCTGCTCTGACTCCCTTGGGTGCGCAGAGTTTTTTAAAAAATGAAGGTGCTTATATAATAGCAGGTATCCAATAGTAACGGGTTGCTTCCACAATCTAAAAATACCTTCTGGGTGATTCACTGACAGGAGTAGTAGCTACAAAGGGCATGAAGAGACCAATGAAGAGACACCAATTGGGAGCCCCTAATTATCAATTATTTGTGTGAGTAGCAGGTTTATATAACCCTTACCAAGGTGGGGATGAGTCACGGGAAACTGATAGGGGGTAATTGCCCTCAAGAACGCACCCATTGCACTCCCCTGAAGACTTAGCCCCTCATTCCTTCTCCCGCCAGATAAACTGATTGTAAGATTGTAAACACAGAGCTGTGGCTTCTAGGATTATCTGGCTTGATGTTCCTTGAAATTACCTTGAAAACACATGACCAAGTGTTAGTGGGAGTCTGACAGCCATCACTCGACCTCTGATCCACGATCTTATATCCTAAGAAGAACTTGACAGCTCAAGAGCCACAACGGAGCCCATGTGCTGAGAATTTAAGACTTCATAGCTGAGCGGATGGACACAGTGAAAGGCGACACTTTGAGCACATTATCCTGAGAAAATGACAGCTCTTTCCACGCAATCTGTGCAATGTGTGTTTTATATTGAACCTTTGTAAATGTTTGTATTGTTTACTGTCAGGGGATTGTTCCTGAAGGTGATATCAGTGGAGCCATATCAAACACAATGATACATTGATATGTTGGTGGGATAATCATGCTGCAGAAAAAGAAGGATCAGTGAACTGCTGATGACTAAAAAAAGAGGACAACATGATGCTCTTCAGGGTGGATTTACTGTGAAATATTAGTCAAAGCATGACAGACATAATTAAAAACACATTTCCTAATTGTAAGCAAAGATACACAGTTTGCATATGAATGACACATGTATCTAAATTTAGATTTAGATTTTAACTGTGAGTTGCCATCTGCTATTCAGGGACTTTCTCCTTTGTGCTGTTCTATAGAAGGGTGTTCCCATCCCATTTAAACATGAATTAGAAATAATGTACTCATATGTGAATACATGAATGCAAAACTCCACAGAAGCAATGTCCCTTCACCTCAAATGTGCATTAATGTGTATTCTTTTATGTTATACTTGCTTTCATCTTGTGTTATGTGTGTTTTCATTACCCTGTTACAGTTAATAGTTAATAGTTAATTAATTAAACATGCTCTTTTAATAAAACATGTATTTTTTGTATAATATCAGCAAAAGAAGTAGTTAATATTGGCAAAAATCTTAAAATGTATGGTTTTTGTTGTTTTATCAGTGCATCAAAATAGTTTTACTTGTGTGTAAACAACATACTGTGTCTGATTCACAAATTTGTTAAAAACAACATGTCCTCGTTAAGAGCGTGAGAGATTAGTATGGACTCACCCTCCTGATTGCAATCAGGACTCGGCCATAAGAGTAGACCATGAGTAGAAGGGGCAGCAGCAGACAGAAGATGAAGAGACACAGCACGTATGAGACGCTGGTGGGTGAACGGAGGTGCCACTGGACGGAGCAAGAGGTACCGGGTCCCTCGAGCCCGTAGCTGCTCCAACCCAGGAAGGGCGGCAAGGTCCAGAAGAGAGAGTAGAGCCAGGAGCCTCCAACGCAGAGCCAGGCCTTCCTGAAGTCTGAGATGTCAACCTTCGAGGAACGCAGCACGATGGTGTAACGCTCGTAGGAGAGAACGGACAAGGACACCAGGGACACAATCCCTTAAAGGAAAGGAGAGAGGAGAAGACAGAAAAGTAGATAAACTGATCACAAGTTATCAGAATGCAATTCTTACAGTTTGTCATCCTTTCAAGGACCCCTCTCATTTCCCCTGCAACTCTAAACTCACTGTTTGCCACCAAGACTTCATTCAGTGTGAAGTGAAAATTTCAAAAGTGTGAAACCAACTACAACAAAATGATTAGTGGAAAGAGAGCAGCTATGAATTCCTTGAGCCCTTATTTTCATTAAAATTTGATAGAAACTAATTAAGTAAACAAATCATTAAACATTTAAATAAAAAAAATACTTTTTGTTAAAAACAATATGTAATATTTTCAACATACTTCATAATGTGATTCCTGATGTAAACATGCATATGATCTTTTTGTTATATGTTTACTGTAGGGGGGAAACAGGATCATGACACTAGATCCTCATGACAATCTGCAGCCCTAGCACCTTCAGTGTATGTGAGCATCATACAGTATCTCTAAGCATGTGCCTCCTCTCTGCTGTCAATCCTAACAGATGTCAGACAGGGAGGTACTAAATGTACTGTACACATCAGTGGAGTAATTGCAGTGTATACTGCAGCTCACCTGAATGTGTGTGGGAAACGGTTTCTTTCTTTTTCTTTATTGAGACAGAAAACTTGAAGGCCAAGAGACCTTCGAGGAAAGATCACATGATGTTCAAGTGCTTCCTTTTTTTTCTTTTTAGCCATGTTAGCAGCAAATCTCTATGGATGGAAATGTCGGTCAGCCACTGAAATATCATTCTAACAACTATTAGATGGATAAACATTTTGTGACATTCATGGTTCCTGCACACTGAACCCTAATTTGGTGATCCTCTGACTTCTCCTGTTGCGCCACCATGAGATGTAAATTTGTGGTTTTGAGAGAAAAGTCTCAACAACTACTGGATTGAAATTTGTCACAGACATTCATGTCCCCCTCAGGATGAACTGTAATAACTTTGATGACTCCCTGGCTTTTCCTTATGGCACCACCATCAAAATTTCAGCCAAACAACCTGCAGAACTAACTACATTCCCATCAGCCTCGACTTTTAACTACATTTGCACTCATCGCACGTGTCACTCACCAAAGAGGGAATTGGCAAACCCGTACCACTTGCAGCCGTGCTCCCCAATGAGCCATCTCCCGTGCAGACTCGCGGCGAAACTGAAGGGTGTCCCGAAAACGCACACGAGGATGTCGCTCAGGCTGATGTTCAACAGAATGAGGTTGATGGGCGTCCAGAGGGAGCGAAACTTTGCGAAGATGAGAAGCGCGAGGAAGTTGCTGAGGATCCCCGCCACTAAAATGAAGCCGAGGCATACTGCCACCAGCGTGTGACCGGTCCGGCTCAGCCCGCCGGGGCTCTGGGAGTCCCGCAGGTTGGCGTCGGTGCTGACGCTGGAGCTGGAGAGAGAGCTGTCTGTGGTGCTGAAGTTGCAGCCGCGTATGTGGACGACCATAGCAGTGAGAGGAGAGGAGCTGGACACGCACAGCGAGAGGCACAAAGTCCTGCACAGCCCCAGTGCAGCAGCTCCACGCGCTGTGAGGGCCGATATAACTCAGTTATTAGAGAGTGGAGAGAGTTGAGTGTGCCCTGTGCACTTCTTTATACCTGCACCCCTATAATGTATGTAAATACCCCCCTCCCCTCCTCTCTGCCACGCACAAACCCTCACTGTTTTTCTTTCTTTTCTTTTTTCCTTTCTTCGAATCCCTCCAGTTATTATAATGAGTCCTTTTGATCACAATGGCCTGTGTAAATACAGTAAATCCTCCAAATGTATTGCTTTCCAGCTGCAAATGCAATGCCTTTCAATGCGTTGTGCTGAGCTGAATCAAATCCGCATAGTTACACTGTCTTCTACTGGATTTTAGGATTTTTCATTGCAGATATAGGCCAGATTAAGTGATTGTCCAAAATGAAGTTCTAATTTTTCACACTAGAGAGAATAACTCAGGGCGTTCCGCTCCAGAAATACAAACTTTGGTTGCATGATTTTGCTAAGCTGTGCGTTTCATTATCATTGCTGCTTTCTGTGCCAGACTGCTCCTGTGCATCCTGCCGGTTCAATTGAGCACAAAGTAAGTCACCAACAAAGAAAGTTTCACACCTGTTCAGCATTTTCTTTTTCTGCACAACCTTCCATACAATAAACCAACTTCCACAATAACTTTAAAGGACCAATCCAGTGTTTTTGGTATGTTTTATCCTATTTAAATTGCATTAACTATTAAAGGCATTCCCATTCATTTCTGCATTGTATGAACTAGGCTTGAAACTCACTGGAGATCCATGACTGTCTTGTCAAAGTTTAGCTATTGTTGCATGTTAATGCTGCATTGCCATGAAATGATAACACGAGTTTAACAGCAGCAAAAGCAGACACAGCAATGGATTACATCACTCTAGCAGGTTTCAAATCAGTGTGAAATAAATGGAAACCCATGGATACCTCAAAGTACAGAAAAAAATACCTGGGAAAAAAGTTAGCAGCGATGTCAAGTAAATATAAGTTGTAGTAAATGGTCTTAAATGTACTAAAACACCTGTATGGTCCTTTAGACCAAAGCAAGCAAAGCTTCATTATTTTTCATCAGAATTGAAAATAAATTAGACCCAGATGAAAGGACACTTATAACACTTTAAATAAAATTGACATTAAATCTCTGAGTGTGTGTTTCTCTAGTGCTGGGGAGAGAGACACTGTTGCTACTGTAAAGACGAGAAGTGAAATCTAATGATTACAGTGGATGCATGACTGGAGGGACTGACGTCATTCTGCTCTTTGACGCCGCCATCGCAGCTGAGATCTCTGTACATCTCAATTGTTATGGTCACTGGTGTCAGCTGGAAACCACACGCAGCAACCATGAACACCTAATGCCCCCTCTTCTTGCTCTGCAATCAGCGTTATTGGCTTGCTGAAAGCTCGATGGGCAGTCATCACTGCAGACCCAATCCCCTCATCCTCTCCCCTTCCTCATATGGGCCTCAGATAAGCCTGATTAATGCCTGACACAAGGGAGGAAGGGGGATTATGGTTTCAAGTCTGTATGTCTGCTGAATCCACGTCTGCCTCCTGGAGAAATGCAGATTGTCTGCTCTTCCTCTTCCACACCTGCTGCCAATCTTCTTCCTATAATAGATGCTACTGCTTCTTTCACACCTGATTCCAGCTTTTTTACGCCACTGACTCTATCTGAGCCCTTTAAGGCAAAGAGGAATGAAATGTTTTCCTAATAGGCACCTGCTATTATCTTGAGTTGGAGGACTTCAGGATTCAGATTCTCCTTATTCATTTTTACATCTGTATCAAGTCAAGTCAATTTTATTCATGTAGCCCAGTATCGCAAATTTGCCTCAAGGGGCTTTACATTCTGTAAAGCATGTACCCTCTGTTCCTAGACCCTCAAGTCGGATAAGGAAAAACCCTCTAACAGGCAAAAAATGGAAGAAACTTCAGGAAGAGCGACAGAGGAGGGATCCCTCTCCCAGCATGGACAGACATGCAATAGATGCTGTGTGTACAGAATAGATCAACATAGTCAAATGACAGTATATCAGATGACAAAATTATAGATAGACTGTAAACATGAATATGGACCCGGGAGGACACTGAGCAACTTCAGACAGACCTGAGCCACACAACCTCCTCTCCACCACGCCAGTGAGCCAACAACAGGAAACATTTTGTAACTGTGGGCTTTTTTTGTTGGTTGCTTTATTAGTTGTGTGCTTTTCTTATTCCTGTGTAAAACATCTCAGTTATATGCTAGATAACATTAATTTCTTTTAACATACATTACATTTCCAGCAGCTACAATGAGGTCTGATATTTTAACAAACAGAACTGACGTTGCTCCTCAGGTCAGTCGAGGACGACGGGATGGTTCCCACAGCGTCATGTTTGTTTTGTTTGCATTTGCCTCTGGGACCTCTGTCTGGAGCAAAGCTAAAGGAGCTGTATTTTTTCAAATAAAGCCAAATGAGGATCACAGAGGCTGTCTGTCCATTTGACAGAGAGAGTGGAGAGAAACTTTAACATTTGTAGAAGACAGCGAGGGACCTCATGAACAAGGCTTCTTTTAGCAGCTGTCACTAAAAGAAACACATTTGATCCGTTAGAGGGCTCATCTTACAAATTCCTTCAAAAGGTTTAAGTAACCAGATTTATATATATCTTAAATGTTGCATGATATTGTTGATGATGCTGCGTAATATCCAAAATCAGACTCACTTTGTGCACTTTGCTTCACTGTTTTAAGTTCTCACAGGTTTGAAGGTTGTTTTGAGCTTTTGCTCCTATCACTTTTGTATGCATTTGTAATCCAAAACTTTCTCCAGATGTTACCCTCCCCCTTTTTTTTTAAACAAAAAAATTTTCAATAATATGTGCAGTGCCTTTGAAATGTCTGGGTTATCCAAAATGTTACTAACCAAACACAAATGTTCAATATTGCTGAGGTAGCTCTGAAACCTGAGAGGACCTGATGAAGAATATAGTTCACTTAAACGCTAGCATACAATGCAGTTTACCTTTCTTATAGTTTTAAACATTACGATTTGGAGATCATAGCATGTGCATTTAATGAGAATTCTTTAAATGCAAGGTCAGCCCATATTATAATGTAAAGAGGATAAGAGATCTAGAAAGAGTTACATCTTTAAACAGATTTAACTATATCTCCTCTGAAGACACCTGAAGGATTTTCCTCTACATTTCCAACAGAATAAATTAGATCTGTAGCAGATCTAGCCAGTTGTTTTGAAAAAAATAAGGAATAGGAAATAGGAAATTTGTTGAGTCCTTTGCATATGAGAAAATTAAACAAAAAAAAACAAACAAAAACCAACAAGATACCCATTTTCTATATTATTCTACTTGTCAAGTTTTTTTGTTTTTTTTTAAACAACATGTAAATAATTCAACTGTCAGTACGATAAAACCATTTCCCTTTGATTTTATTTTGAAATGAAAATCCACTGACATATTTGTGCAACACTTGGTCGAAATCACTAAAAACCAGCTCACTGTGATTTTTTTCTAGCTCTTAAGCTATTTTTGTGCAAAGATCACATGGAATATATTTAAAAGGGTGGACAAACAGAGCAAATCAATAGAAAGATATTGGCTGATACTGAAGGAAAGGTTAGAGAGAGGAGAGATAAATTAATAATTAAGGGAGTGCCAGAACTAGCTACTGAGTGAGATTATATCAGAGACTGTTTTGTTGAGCGTAGATTGTCTGAATTGCCTCTGAAATGCCTCAGAATGACAATGGTATGATGGGATTCAGCAGGAAAACAAGTCCTGTTTCCAGGACAGTTAATTATAGTGTCTTAATGACTTCACTATGTTAAATACCATCTTCAATAAGTTTCCAGTGCCGTCAAATGACAAATTACCACATGAATAGTGACATTACTGAAATTATGGGGTAGTTTGTATTATCATGTACATGCTGCCTATTGTTCCGCAGTCATATTATATTAGATGGTTTCAGAATAATAGAGGCATTAAAAGGCTGTAAAACATGAATCCTTTTATAATTGCAATCCAACCTAACTCTTGCTTTTTAGTCAAGCTGCCACACAAACTTCAATGTAACACCACAAAGCACGTGTTCAAGGGCGCTGCATGAAAAGCAAGCAGCAGGTCAGTATCTAAACTTAGAAAAGGGCCGGTGTAGCAAAAATCACAATACAAAGCAATACATCAACATCTAAATATTAGATTCTTCTTTTTTCATGTTATGTTTGTTACATATATCACAGTGGTGTGCACAACTTCAACCCAGGAATGGACTCAGGTCACAGAAGTTGATAACAAGACTACAGCAATGCTAGCTGCTCTGTTAGGCTGTATTTAAGGACAATGACACTGAGCTTAATACTATCAGCATGCTAACATGCTCACAGTGACAATGGTGAAATGCTGATGTTTAGCAGGTAAAATGTTAATTTAGCATATTAGTATGCTAACATTTGCTAATTAGCACTAATAACAAAGTACAGTTGAGGCTGATGGGAATATCATTACATACATGTCAGCATTATATTATCTTGGACCAATTGAAAATTTGAAATGATAGTGGAGGAAAGTTAAGGGATCATCAAACTTTCATTCAAACATTCATCCTAAAGTGGACATAAATGTGTGTACCAAATTTCATGCCAATCCATCCAATAGCTGTTAAGACATTTCACTCAAAATTACAAATGTCAACCTCGTGCTGGTGCTAGAGGAAGGGTCGGATCACCAAAGTCAGTAGAATTCACCTGTGTTTCTAACGCAGAAATTCACACTTCAGGAAGTAATTTGCAGGAGAAGGCACATGGATGCAGCTTCTGGTCCTGAGGACACATCAGAAACATCAGAAGCAACAATCCTAAACCACACAGTGTCAGACAGGATCAGAGTGAATCGGTTGAACCAACACTTCAACATATCGGAAAGGGATATTGATGTGGACAGGTGGTGTAGTTGTTGATAAATGTCCTGTAGATGTTGAGGCAATCAAGGAACCTTTAGAGTTACTTTTGGGCGGAAGAAGGGAGCCAGTTTACAACTGGCATCACCTCCAAAACCCAGGAAGGAAACAGCAGGGATGTGGACTTGTTAAACCTTGGCAAAAGATGGTTCTCAAAAATCCTCTGCAATGACTCTACAAACACAGACTTGTCAATTATAATCCTGAGGAAGTTATTGACCTGAGCCTGGAAGCCTGTAAGGCTGAAAGACATAACCAGATACCTGAAGTGATCATTAGGCGTGTTAAAAGCAATTTCCATTGGATCATCTTTGCTTATCTGCTTATCTACCACCTGGTGCTGTGCACCAGATATGCAGATCCAGCTTGGAAGAAGATGCCTATATATAGTCTATATATTATATAAATAAGTCTATATATAGACTGCGTAGGCATCAGGCCATATGTTTTTATGCATTATTTTTGCCAACAAATGTGTTATGTGTGTTCCTCAGTGATGACAGATGAGGTATTTCCCTACTCTGGCATTGTCCCATTTTTAACACAGGCATTGGTTAATGCCTTGGACTGATTATGAGGTGTTGGGCCCCTGAGCGCAAACACATGATAGGCCTCCTATTCCACCAATGCCTGCACCTGGCTTGGGGTCCATGAGCCCTTGGGAACAGTGCCCAGTAGGCCCATTTGGTAAGCCATCCATGGCTAATGCAGTACCAGATGGGAAGAAACTAATATTAGCACAGTACCATCAATAATCCACCCTCATCATGTGGAGATGGCTGCTCCTCCATCTGTGGCCATGCATGGTGTCTGCAGTGAAATGTGGGTACTGTCATCATGTATCTCTGACTGACTATGAAAGAACCAGTCATTGAGTTGAGATCGACTTAACATGTCTTAATGTGTCAGTTCAGGTAGAAATGGCTATAAGGCAGCAGTGGTCCTTGCCTTAGTGTCCAAATGGTTCAAGATGAAAACAAAGCTTAGTATTTTATTGATCCTTGTTTTCAGTCTTTCAGCAAATGTTAACAGTGTGTGGAACTCACACATGATGCATCTAAATTTCCCTTTTCAAGTGAATGTTTAAAAATGTATGTTCATATCTTAATAGCCACTCTATGCTTAAGGGCATGTTGGTTGGTCGGTCCACCACTTTGGTCCAGACTGAAATATCTGAACAACTATTAGATGAATCGTCATGACATTTGGTTCAGACATTCATGTCTCCCTCAGGATAAAATGTAATAACTTTGCTGAGTCCTTTAACCTTTCCTCTACCACCTCCACTGTGTCAACATTTTCATTTGTCCAACACTTGGTTTATGACCAAGTACCTAAAAACATTCCCATCAGTCTCAGCTGTACTTGTGCGTTTAGGACTTCTGATATTAACACCTTTCAAGAAGTCATCTAGGTGTAGAACTTTAATAAACCTCTTCACAAAGCCTCAAGTAGAGTGTTACTCAAGGTGTTAATATGCTCCAGTAATAACAACAGAGCTCCGAAGTTCAACTAAAAAACACCCGCTGCAGTCTCCACATTTTTGATTAGGCTACTCTTGCACCATCTTCTTCTTCTTACTATATGAAATAGGTCACATGGATGTGTGAAGAGAGAGAGGAACAAACAGGTGAATAGAGTTGAGAACATTAGGGATGGTGATGAAGATGAACAGCTTGTGTATAGACTCATTTGAAGCTTACTTCAGCCATCTCTCTGAGTGGCACTCTAATGTGACTCTAATTGGTTTGCACCATAGATGTCGCACAGCAGCAGATATCTATTCATCTGCTCTGTGGTGAAAATATCAATTGAAGCGATCCAAAGTGATCAATATTGAATAAGTCTATAGGACATGATATAAGTACTCATAGGAATGAATACACACACAATATATAGTGTAACCACAACACTGTGAAAGGTCCTTTTAATTTTATTCAAGCTGCTGAAAGTCCTTTTTATTCCACAATGCACTTTTCCCCAAAGACCATTTTATTTCATAATGCCATTTTTAATCATCAAGTCTTTGTCTGTCAATCAAGACAAACAGAGCAGAGCCAGTTACAGTATCTGATTGGCTGTCTCTCATTCAGACCAAAGCGTTTGGTCACTGTTCAGTAAATGTATTTATTCATATGATTATTCATTTCATAACATCTGATTTATTTATTTAATATTGAACATCTTGGGTTTCCATGATATCAATACCTAAAGGTAAAGATAAATCATATGTAGTGGTGGAAGAGACCGGAAAAAACAGCACGCTGTTTCACACTCAGGTGAGTTGAAGAGCGAGTCTGTTGCGTTAAAAGCCTTGTTAAAAACCTAACTCTGCGTCGCTTGTGATTTTTCCAGAAAAGTCGCTGCCAACACCCGGGTCGTAATACTGTAAATACAAGGGCTTTCATCAGTGGGCCATAGGCTCAATCACCATTGTGTTGCATCATTCGGCGATAGATAGTGACCTGACAGACATTTATTTAAATGAAAATCTTCGAGATTATATCTTTAAGTAAAAGTAGCAATACCACACTATAAGAATACTCTATTACAAGTAAAGTCCTGCATTCACTTAAGTTCAGCATTTACTTAAGTAGAAGCACAGAAGTATTAACAATAAAATATACTTAAAGTATCAAATGTAAAAGTATTCATTATACATAATGGCCCCTGCCAGCATTATATTATTGGAACATTAAAGATATAATCTCGAAGATTTTCATTTAAATAGAAATCTGTTAAGTCTCTATCTATCACCGAATGATGCAACACAATGGTGACTGGGCCTATGGCCCACTGATGAAAGCCCTTGCATTTGCAGTATTATGACCAGGGTGTCAGGAGCGACTTTCCTGGAAAAATCACAAGCGACACGCACAGTTAGGCTTTTAACAAGGCTTTTAACGCAACAGACTCGCTCTTCAACTCACCTGTGAAGCGGCATACTGTTTTTTCCGGTCTCTGCTAGCGTTGTGAGTAAACGGTTATTATGGCCGAACAAACAAAGAAAAGGTCAATAACTACAGACGAGGAAAGTGAAACTGAAACTTAAGTGAGGTCCAAAAACACACCTGCAATTACTGATTATTGCCATAGGTGCCATGAAAGACAACGAAATGAAAATCTTCGAGATTACAACTTTAATGATTAACATGTACAGTAAGTGATGGTGAGGTGAGCCTAATTTGAACTACTTCAAACTGTTGGGTAGTTTAATCTACAATAATGCATCATATTTTATAAATTGATCATATATTAGATAAATGTTCATCTGAAAAGAAACTAGCAGCTCCAACTATGGCTGTCATATAAATTTAATGGAGTAAAATGTACAATATATCCCTCTGAAATGTAGTAGAGTAAAAGTAAAAAGTAGCATAAAATGGAAATACTCAAGTAAAGTACAAGTATATTAAAATTGCACTTAAGTTCAGCACTTGAGTAAATGTACTTAGTTACTTTTCACCACTGATTATATGTCTTTTGTGTTTTTGTATAGCAAAAATCTTGTACAGTACATCATCAGGTGGCTACGGAAGCCCTGAGAGGCAAATGAAAAAAAAGGCTAATTTTTCGAGTGTTTCTTGTAGTAATACTAGTTTTGGCCACAAGAGGCTGAAGTTCACCAATACCAAATTCTAGCATTCATGTTTTCTTCCGGGTGAGTTTGAAATAAAATTGACTTGACTTGATATAAACTAAGGAATGAGTCTTTTTCTTTTTTTTAAAGATTATTTTTGGGCCTTTATTCGATTGTGACAGCTGAAAAGAGACAGGAACGGTGGGGGCAAGAGAGAGGGGAAGACATACAGCACAAGGCCCAGAGTTGGAATTGACCCCGGCCGCTGTGAAAAGGACAAGTTTTCAATGACCCACACTCTACCTAATGAGCTACCAGGTATCACATATAAACTAAGTCTTGACACGTAGAGTCACTGATATTCAAAGATATATTGTTAGAGGGAACAAGTTAGTTGTTATTTCGTTGTTAGAATATATTAAAATATATGTTGCCCAGTGGTAGAAGTAGCGCTGTAATGTAAAGTTACAACTTGCTAACACACAATTCAGTATGTACCTTGTGTTTAGAGTGCATTTCAGTCCTATTTAGGACATGGATTAGTGCTGCACTTCAGCCTCTTGTGGCCGAAATTAGTATTACAACAAGAAACACTTTTTCCCCCCCCCACTTACCTTTCAGGGCTTCCGTAGGTGTCAGTGTTGTTCATTTTCATCATTACTATTCAAAGCCACAGAAAGTATGGTTTTTGATACTTTCTTTTACTTTAGAGGTATTTCACATATTAAATAGCTATCTGTGTTCATCATTCAGTAATGTTTGAGATTTTATATTTGTCAGATTGCTCAAATATTTATTTAAGTTTGTATATGATTACATTTTTGTACAGTGATTGACACCCTTTAAAAATAGCTCTAAGTTTAAGATATCAGAAAGAAAACAAGTCATTAACACAACATAACTATCCTTCATTTTTTCGTTCATTTGGATATCTAAAGTAAGTAAAACTCATCCAGGTGAACTGAGACAGATATTAACATCAATATTTATACACTCAAGAGGCTCACAATGTTCACACTTTAACTTAATACTGGTCTATTTACTGGTGTAGTCCCACTAAGACAAGTGCCTGATAAAAGCACAAGAAAATGCCCTTCATCCAACTCTACCACAAAGGAACAACATATACAGTACTCCGAGCTCTACAAGAGGAGAGACAGAGTTGAAAAACAGGTTTGTCAGACAGTGTTCCCTTTCAGAAGGGTTGTTCCAGTTAGTACATGCTGAGCTGCTGAGGTCATTTTACTGAGAAATGGAAAGAGGGAATGGAAGAGCTGCTGCCTCTTCCGCGTGTACTCTCAGATGACACTCAGAGGTCTGTTTGACGAGAAACCATCTGACAGCTACCGGAGGGGACAGAAAGCCAGGTGGCTTTACAGAGCCACAGGTATGTGGTGTGGTAGAAGCCGTTCTCCGTCTCTGCTGCTCCAGCCGCTCTCTCTTCAATACCAGTACATGTCCTTCTTGTCCAGACGCCGTCCTGACAAAGAGGAGACACAACGTCAGTGAATTAGTGATTTATTGGCAGCTCTAATGGATGTACATGAACAAGGCTGTGATCGAGCATGCCGAGTAAAGTTGAACTGTAATATATATATTTCATCTCTTTCACACAGTAGCATTTCTCAGAATAAGATGCGCAAATTCCTGAGTACTTATCAAGAAACGAATAAAGAAGGCTGGAAATAACTGGTACTTAGCAAAACCTTTTTGACCAGAATAAGATCCCAGTAGGATCGAAACGTTGTCTTCGTATTAAAAAGATTTTTGCGGCATGGAGTAAGTGTGTAGGCGTAATTTTTTGCTTCAATTAGCAAAAACCTAACAAGTAGTTCCTAAATAACTATAAATAGGATTAGATAATGATAGGTTGTCTGTTGTCTAATGATTAGCTCTGTAAACTTGCATACTGACCACATTCTTAATTACTCATTCCTGATTAACTCTGAATCGGGTGCAAAATGGCACATAATTACTTTCTATTTATGTGTCTCTTTAAGTTAAGTAGTACATCATGCAAAATTGTTTCCAGAAATGCATCATGATCATAACAAGTGGGTGTGAGTTAATGTGAATGTGCTCTGAATTTGATGAGTACATGTTTTTTTAGATGTGATTTTTATAATTTACAAAGGTACTTGTTGGGTAAGTGATGCCTCTACTTTACCTGAAGGGACTCAAAAATAGAAACACATACGTATATCATGGGGAAGTAATATAAGTAAGTACAGTATAGGTTACGTCCTTAAAGTTGGGGGACTCACAAGAAACAGATTTATTATTTACTTATCAAAATGTATGCAGCAGAGGCCGAGATATCTTTACTTTTAGTCCCTAGTATGTGTCAAGATCCAAAAACACTTCCCAGAATGCAACTCAGTATTGTCTCTTTGTTAGACCCTCCATGCCTGGTAAATACCTACGCCTTTTAAACTTCACACCCCGAGTTTGTTACGTGGGCTTTTATCAATTTGAAGGGATTATTCTGGAAAAGCTCCGTCAGAACCACTTCATTGG